>JAOWBR010178039.1:0-10898 GCA_028571145.1 Dionaea muscipula
CACCACACACTCCTCTCTGTTTGTCATAACCTTTGTCATAAAGTTTGGTCATATAGAGCCCCCCTATATATATATATTATAAGGGAGAATAATGTTTGAATTTTTATCCTATGTGGCAGAGAGAGAAAAGGAAAGGGAATGAAAAAATAAAAAAGTAGATAGATGGAGAGAGAAATGAGTGTGAGCGTGAATGATTTTTTTTTAAATTTTTTATTTAAATGCTAAAAGTTATATAATGTTATAATCAATTTTTTTGTCACTTTCAAACGATCCAAACAAGATTAATATCGATATAATTTTAATTTTTTATTATTTTTTGAATTTTTGAATTTTTTACTATTTTATGAGTTAAAAGTAAGCGTTTATCGTGTCGAAAGTACGTGCAACTCCTAATTCATAATATAGATACTCGCTTGTAACGTAAATAAAAAATAAAAAGAGAAAAGAGAAAAGGTTGACGTACTTTTTTATTATTAGTTTTTACTCTGTTAACGTGTGCGCATGGTTTTGCCGCATACAATTTGAGTCATTCAAAGATTTGAGCAATTGATAATTTTCTTCAATAGAATGACGAATAATTTTTTTTGTGATAGTTTACTATGTGGCAAAGTCTATCAATGAGAATTAAAGGAATTTTTTATAATCGCAAAAGCAAAGTTATACTAGGCAACTGATTTTGTCAACTGCAAATCCAATCAAACCACTGAACTATATAATAATAAGTTTAATTCATAGCTTATAATATTTCTACAATCAATGGAAAAAAACTGCGTATTATTATAATTTATAAAGCATCGTCGTCATCATTTTTCTTGGTAACCTACTCGCGAAATTACTATCTTTGTAATTATTATTATTATTTAAAATCGATCGAGTGTACATGATGTTTGTATGATATTGGAATGTAAAAGTACCGTCCTTTTCACATAATAAATGAAGATATATAGATGTTCTTTAATAAACTTTAAAGTTTTGAATATTGAAATTTGAAATCAATTTGACATTGACGTTGAGAGCACTCAAGAGGCCCTTTCGAATGCTTCATGCGAACCATTTTGGTGCCATTGAAAGCAAAGTTAAAGATGTCCGAGAGAAGCTTAATTCTACAACTACAGCAGGAGTTAAGGGTTTGTTTTTCCTCTGAGGGGAAGCGGGCTGCTGACTCTGTTGCTTCTGCGTTGAGGGAGATTCTTACTGCTGAGCAAGCCATTTTGAAACGTAACAGAAACTTAAACTTGAGTGGATTGATAAGATGGATCGAGGGACTTCGTATTTCTATGCCCTCCTCAAGTGTAGAAGGAGGAGACTGCACATTACAAGTCTGAGACTGGAGGACGGGACCGCTGTGCCTGAGCAAAAAGCTATTAGTGAGGAGCTGATTGGTTTTTTCAAAGAGCTCCTTGGGTCGGATGGGGGTTAATTCTCGTGGACCTATATATAGATGCAGCAGTGGTAAACCATGGGCCTCTTCTCTCTGTGAAGCAGCAGCAGCGCTTGGAGGCAGAATTCACGGAGTTGGATGTGAAGAGAGCCCTTGGAGCGATAGAGGAGGACAAGGCCCCTGGCACTGATGGATACACCTCGTTGTTCTTCAAGAAATCCTGGGAGGTGGTGGGGGGTGATGTGACTACAGCAGTGTTGGATTTTTTTGGGACTAACCGAATGCTTAAGGAAGTTAATTCCACTGTTCTGCACATGATAGCAAAGCATGAGAATGCTTCGAGAGAGCTAGTGAGTACAGGCCTATCGCGTGTTGCTCAACTTTGTACAAAATTATATCTAAGATGATTTGTGATAGACTTGTGGAGGTCCTCCCTTTTCTTGTGGATGTGTCGCAAAGTGCGTTTGTTAGGGGTCGATCCATTGTTGATAACGTGCTTCTTTGACAGGAGTTGATAGCGGGATATGAGCGCGAAGGAGTGTCGCCCCGATGTGTGGCAAAAATTGATCTGAGGAAGGCATACGACTCTGTGCATTGGGGATTTGTTTATGAGCTGATGGTCCTCCTACGTTTCCCTGCGACCTTCACGATGTGGGTTATGAAGTGTGTGTCCTCTGCCTCTTATTCGGTCAGTGTAAATGGTGAGCTCCTGGGATTGTTTGAGGGGAGGCGTGGACTGAGACAGGGCGACCCTCTCTCGCCGTATTTATTTGTTTTAGTCATGGAATATCTTACCCGCAGCTTAAAGGTGATGTCTTATGACAAGCGCTTCCATTTCCATCCTAGGTGTAGGAGACTGCGGATCGTGAGTTTATGCTTCGCCGACGATCTCATGATCTTCTCTAGGGCGGAGGAGCAGTCCCTTAGACTTATTCGAGATCGACTGAACCAGTTTGCTTGTTGTTCTGGTTTGGAGGCAAATCAGGGGAAGAGTTCGCTATATGTTGGTAGGCTGCTGCAAGAGAACAGAGAGGGACTTGCTGCTATCCTCGGTTTTGAGCTGGGAAAGGGGGCCTTCAGATATTTGGGTGTGCCGTTATCGCCTAAAAAGCTGCAGGTGAGACAATACTTACCCCTGATTGAAAAGATCACTACACGTATTTCCTCTTGGGCGGCTAGACTTCTATCCTTTGCAGGGAGAGTCCAATTCATTAAAGGTATTTTGTTTAGTATTCATTTGTATTGGGCAAATATTTTTCTCATTCCTAAAGGTGTGATTGTGGAGATTGAGCAAGTGTGTCGGGCCTTTCTTTGGTCGGGCTCTGAGCTTAACAAAAAGAAGGCACTTGTGGCATGGGTGAGGGTCTGCCAGCCCTGTAAGAAGGGTGGTCTTGGTTTTAAGCATTTGTTCTTTTGGAATGTTGCCATCCAATTTAAGCATATTTGGACGGTGACGATGAAGCAAGATCGGCTCTGGATAAAATGGATCCACGAATACTACTTAAAGAGTAAAAACATTTGGGCTGTGAGGGCCACGAGCGGTGTGTCTTGGGTCTGGAAAGCTCTGATTAAGGTAAGGGACATGTTGATTCACTTGGTTGATTTTTCTTGTAATCCTTGTCGCTGGATGAGTGGCTCTTTGGGGTCCTTCACAGTGCAATCCGCATAAAAGGCTCTTTGTGTGTCTGGTGTCACTTTACCTTGGTGGAGGTTAGCTTGGAGTCCAGGAATCCCTCCCAGGAAGGGTTTCATCTTCTGGCTTGCAATGCATGATAGATTGAGGACAAAAGAGAGGTTGTTTAGGCAGGGGCTGATTGATGATTCGTTGTGTGTTTTCTGCAATCTTTTCCCAGAGACTCAGAAGCATCTGTTGCTAGGGTGTCCTTTTGCGCAGGAAGTCAGGGATGTGGTGCTTTCGCGGATGGGGCTGAGATGGAGAGGGGCATGTTGGAGCTCCTGGTGGAATTGGATGTTGAAAGTCAGTATTGGGCGAACTAGCAGGGCTATGGCTAGACGAGCCATTGCAGCCACAATGGCGTATGGGATTTGGAGTGAAGAAATCACAAGATCTTTCGGGGAGTCAGTAGTTGTCCAGAGTCCACTGCGCTGAAGATTTGCTCACAGTTGAGATTGAGTGCTGTATAGAGTTTTTTTTTTTGGGTTTTTAGTCTAGTCTTCTGTCGAGTTTTCTGCACTGTCAATAGGTTTTGGATGGTTGGGCTATCTCAAGCTTTTACTTTAAATTGTTTTGAGTTTTTGAGTGTGAATAGATATGCTTTCTTTCGTTTCAAAAAAAAAAAAATAATCAAAGTGAACAAAAAAAATTAAAGATGTTTAAATCCTTTTAACAGAATTTTTAAAATAATAATAAAAAAAAATAAAACAAATTAAGTGCAACATAATAACATGTAGTTGATTATGTTTAAATTGAGTTTAAAAATAAATATTAAAATAATAATAAATAAACGTAAATAAAAGTAAATCTAAATGTAGTAAAAAATTAATTATGTTTAAATTGTGTTTAACAAAAAAAAAAACAAATTAAAACAACAAAAGCAGCCGATCCAAAATGAAGACCATATATGGGTCTATCAAACAGGCGCATCAGTCATACAACAAAATGGAGTTGCTTATCATACAAAGAACACAACTCTAGGGAGGGTGAGATGATCTCACTGAGATCCCAATAATACTTCTATCTACTCTTACAGGGCTGTATTTCATTATCAACACACCCAAGTATCTTCCTATACCTATAAACAAAAAGTACCTTCTGTATGATTTGACCAAATAACAAAAAAGAATCTTGATCAAGCCCATAGAAACTCAAGGGTCATGTTCACCAGTTGCTTCCCCAACTAGAACGAGGTTCCCAGATTCAGTCTTCCTGAAAAGCTTCTCAACCAGTAGATTCCAGTCGGCAGTTTCACCTTTGGACCTTGAAGTTGCCGAGGGGTGTTCATTCTCGTCAGGTTGCGGCGCCATCTTCTCATCCCCAGGTCGTTCATCCTCTGGGGCCACAGCATGAGGTATATGCAGAGTCACGGCTCTTTCCAATGCATCCTTGTGTTCCTTCTCATGGGTCTGCATTCTCTCAAGTCTCTGTACATTTGGGGCAGTGGTTACCGTCTCACCACTGCTCTCCTTCATCGTCTGTAAGCAGTCGAGGCATTTGAGAGTCCCTTGTCCAACAGAAAAATGCAGAGCAAACTCCAACTATTGCCATCTACTTTATATAAGGCTAATGGTTATCCATTTTGAACCATGCAATCGCATCAAGTTAGGTTGACGTAGTAGTTCATAGCTTCTAACACCGTATAACAACATGGCCATTTCCCACTAGGTGGGGTCGACCATACGTATCCATAGCGATACATGCACACAGGATCCGACAATTATAGTGGACTGGCAGTCGGCTACTTCACACGTACCTACCGTGCATCCTGTATATATCAATACTACTCACCACATGAAACACACAAGGAATGAGCAGATGGAACAGCCCATATTCCCAGCTCAATCTAGATGGATGAAGGTGAGGGTACAATATTGGAAACAGGAAGATGCCTAAGAACAAGCGATAATCGCCAGTGGCCTTTTTTTTTTCCTAGTGCTGTATCATTAGTCAAGACCAATTCTGCAATGACTTACGGCCACAACTCATGCCCACGAGAATATAAACCACCTACCGTGCTATTGGATCATGTGGGCACCAGAAATGCAAATTTCTAAATGTTTGGTAAAATTCTAGGGAACCTGGTGGATTTTGCCCAAAAACACTGTAGCCACAGTGAGAAGAGCGGGTTCCCATGCAGGTTCCGTAGAATGATTCTAGTTAATGCAGAACCAAGAACAGTTTTAAATGGCATTACGAGGTTCATTTGGCTTTCAATCGAAGTAAAAGTAAAGTCTGATAGGGAAAAACGACGATGGGATATAATTTGAATGCATCAAATTCAGCTCAGTCATAGAGGAAAGCATAACCAAAGCAAAGAATCTAGCATGCGGAAAATGACGAACTATTGTTCAATCCGACAGACAGAACTTCAGTTTTATCAAAAAAAGAAAAAAGAAAAAAAGATGCATCCAGAATTTCAACAAGCAGTTCAATTCAAAAATAATTTGAAGAAGAGAACCACTGTCATGGAATAGGAATGGATGAGAACTTACAATTAAAGCTTTCTCTGCTTCTCTTTCTATCCAAACAATTGCGTGGTCAGATGTTGCATTGCACGATAGAACAATGTGTTCAAATCGACCCTCAACAGGAATCGCAGTTCTGACCTCTGGAGGAAACCTACCACATCTAAGCATGCCAAACATGGGAAATCCATTAGAACAAATGAACCAAATAAAACTAAGTGGGACAGATAATCGAGCCAAATTCACGAGGATCTCCTAGATCAAATTTGACTAGAATATTTAAAAGGTTCGCAGTTAACTCATTGACTTTGAGATGGGTATCTCCATAAATATCTGAACAGAGGTATGCCCTAGACAGATCCAAACAATGCTATGCCAAACTCGGTTGGAAAGAAAAAAAAAAAAACAAAAGGAAACTCAAGCTAGATTTGCTAAACTCTTGGGTCGAGCTTCCACAAGGCATCATTGAACAAGCTACGGCAGAGGGAGTTACCCAATTCCATTTCACAACCGTATCAAAATGTAGTTATTCACTATAGCATTGCTTTCAGACTCTTAACATCGCATAAAGTTTCAGAAGTCTAATTTATTATTGAAAGCTAAACCAACATATAAACTCGGTCAGAATTGCAATCACTTCCAAGACAAGAGACAATGAGTACAAAAAGAAAAAAAAAAAAGAAGGTGCCACTCAAAGCTTGTGAAGTTAATGAAACCAACCGTATGTAAAAGGCTCATGACCATTGGGATATGAATGATGTAGAAGAAGTGACTCTAATCAGGTGAGCTCGATCCACATGGCACCAGATCCCACAATGTAGAAAGAATAATGTAATGACATCAGGAAACCGAGTGAAAAGTGTTTTCCTTTGTTTCTTCATTTGAGTCTAAATTTTATTTTCAAGAGTTAATGTCAATAAATCTCCGACATGATATACTGCAATGCACATCACAATTGAAGTTGGCAAGGCAAAGGCTGATTTACACAAGATGGACGACTGGCCTAAACATCCTTATTATAGTTGAATATGGTTTTCTTGGAAGACCGAATTTTGATCCAGGTATTATCGAGCTGATCTTAAGGTGATTCTATGTTCTTTGGAAGTTAATACACTTGCTCAAATAGGTAAACCAGCTGGAACAGGCCCTTGAAGAAGGATATGCATCCTAGATCAGTTTTGATGAAGAATCTCACTCTTGAAGCTATTGGCTATAGAATTTAACTTTTAATTCAGTTTTCTTACTATTCCTGTGATATTTCTGAGGTATATGCATCCTAAGAAAGTTGTCCAAGCATCAAGATCAACTGGAACCAACTCATATGAAGAATACTAACAGATTCCAAAATATCATGCGGTTAGCTTGCTTTGAGTATGAGGATGCATTGCTCTTTCTTGAAGTTGATTGCATTTTATTCAAGACTTCATACAAGTCTGTCATCGGCTGTTAAAGATGTTAGAAGGGTAAGAATCAGATGCATCAGTCCCCTTTGTGATCTAATATTCATAAAAATCACCTTAGCTAGCATTGTTGAACTAGTTGTTGTAGGCGACCTGCAGCCACCATGAGAATAGGTTGTTGCAACCTCTAAACATTATGAGTTGGTGATTTTAACTTATAATAATCATCATAGAACAGATTTCACAATGAAAAAAGTGGTACATCAGCTTCTCTTCTAACTCTCTTCTCTTCTTTGTATTTTTTAGAAATATCATGTGTAGTTTGGGTTGACAAGCTCCTACAAGGTAGTTGAGCCTCCAACAAGCCCATTGCATATATAAGCAAGCTTTTTCTATTTGAACTGATAGAAATGGAAGGGTATACTTAAATCAAGGTCTCAAGGGTACCTGCAAAACTTTCTTTCTACAATATGATACATGCGTCCAGGGGCATAAAGCCTTCTTGGATCTCTAAGCTTTCTGTCTTCCGGGAGAAAGGTGTCCCTCAAGCAAATCAAAAACAATAAACAAGGCAAGCTGTCCAAACCATTTAAGGCCTGATATGAAAAATATAAGTGATAATTCATAATCTGACAGGAAACCTGGCAGAGTACTAACCAAAAGATTGACGTGAAAATATCTTCAAGGGGTGTGGGTGTCCTTGGAAGAAAGTCATCCTGTATAGCATCATTATAAAAGGCATCCAACCCACTTCATTCATCGACGCAGAGTGGAAATTTAAATGAGAATTTGATCAGAGGCAGCATAAAAAGTACTCTATCCACAGGAAAAGACGGGTAGAAGTCAGCTTCTGAATTCCTATTACATCAATAGCCACAGAGGTGTATTTACATTTATTGAATATACCGGTTCATGGCAACAGCTACAGTTGCATTGCAAAAGAACAGATGAACTTTTGCCACAAGAACAAGACAGCTACAGCAGCTCTGAATGGAGCTACTAGGTGCCATGTTTTGTGCCAATGTCAGGGAATCAACACTCAACAGCCGTTAGCTTCCAGCTCCTAAACTTCATGTTGATCATCATTATCATCATCATCCTCACCACATCCCACTAGGTGAGGTCGGCCAAACAACATATTCAAAACATGATACTAACAGTATTTGGACCGGCCTGACATACAAGCAGGCATCGAATAAAAGCAAGACAAGCAAAGCACAGAAACACCAGCCACTTGAACTTCAAACTTCTAACTAGAGGAAATAACTATCATCAAAAAATACAAAGCCCCTTGAGTGTTAGGTAGCCGACAATCAATACAGTATATTTGTCGAATTTTGTATGCATATATCCTAAGGAAAATATTTTTAAGAGATCATTTCAAGCTCACAAGTCAACACCAATTGTTCAAGTCAAGATACTAACAATTTTTATTGGTGTGCAAGCTATTGACATTGTACTACTAATTCAATGTCACTAGTATAAATATGGCTGACCCAAGGGGAGGCCCAAGAGGCCTTGAGCCCCTAAAAAATTGATAAATTTCTAGAGGCCCAAAAATTGGTATAAAATAATCAAATTTTGGGCCTCAAAAGTTGTCCAAAACTATTCAAAATTATTCAATTTTGTGTTTCAAACAATTGGCAAAGAGTTGGACAACTGTTGGACGGACCTCGAATTTGTGTAAAATTACTTAAAAATTGTCCAATTGAACCGCACAAGTTCCCAAATTTACTTTCTCAATGCCGTTCTTATTTTTTTCCACTTTTTTACTTTCTTTTTTCATTAAATATCTCTATAATCATTTCCCACTTGGTGGGGTCGGCCACAAGTATCCACAAAATATACACATAAGATCCGACAATTTTAATACGCTGGTTGTCGGCTACCCAACACGCATTGCTCTAACCTAATTAGAAGATTAGGTCTGAGCAAACAAAGAAACAAAAAATGCATAGCAATAACAATAATAATAAACAATATTACAATATATATCACAAATATATATTCAACGTAAGACTAACATGAAAATGTATAGAAACACGACAACAAATATCACAAATATACGCAAAACAGGGACTCGGTCACCTAATAAATCACAAATCCAACTATTCTATACTACAATAATCATATATCAACGTATGATAATGAAAATACGGTCACAAGGAAAGTCATTCATATAGTCTCCGGGGACTCGATCTTAATTTCCAACTCCTTATGCGTCTCTTATCACGTTAACTTCCCACTAAGTGGGGTCGTCCACCCAAATGTGCCTCCTCAATTTCGTCCGCTATAGAGTATCCTCTGGTGAATTTTAGCATATTAAGATCCGTACGTATCACTTCACTACAAATCTTCTTCGATCACCCCTTGCTCCTTCTGCTCTCCAATACAATGGACTTCATCTTTCTAACCAGCGCATCTAGCATCCCTCCTTCATCTAACACCTCCTCCATAAGTGACCTGTTTAACGTAAACGTCCCTCCTTCATCTTATCAGCCACCAGTACCTCTCAAATTTACCGACGGATCTCTTCATTCCTTATTCTTTTCCTACAACTAACTTCATACATCCACCTCAACATACGCATCTCTATCACAACCATTGTCTATGCGTGACTTTTCTTGATTGGCCAACATTCTGTCTCATATAGTAAGGCGACAGCAAAGTAGGTTAAATCTCAATCTGATAAAATTTACTTTTCAACTTAAGAGGTATTCACCTATCATACAGAACACTTGAAGCGACTCTCCATTTCTACCAACCCACAATATTCCTATGGGTTACGTCCACGTCAATCTCTCTATCACCTTGTATAAGGGATCTTAGGTACTTAAACTTATGTATCCTACGAACACTCCATTTATCTACCACCATTGGAGGCATCCTACTCTTCCCCCTTAAATACGCACCACATATATTATGTCTTACTCCTACTAATTCGGAGTCTATTAACCTTCAGGGCCATCGTCCACCTTCGCAACTTATTTTCTACCCCTTCTCTAATCTTATCCATTAATATAATGTCATCCATAAAAAACATGTACCAAGATACGTCTTTGACCACGTCCCTCGTGAGCTTGTCTAAAATATGAGCTCAATGCTGATCTCTGGTGCACCCCAATCGTGACTGAAAAATCACAAGTGAGCCCTTTAACTGTTTTCACACACATCGCCCCGACATACATATTCATAATGACATCGATATATTTCTTACTCATTCCCTTCTTTTGTAACACCTAACAAACCACTTCCCTCAGCATCCTAACGTATGAGAAGATCAATGAAGACCAAGTGCAGGTCTATTTTCTTCTTCCTAAACTTTGCGACCATTCTACATATAAGATGAATGACCTCCATAGTAGAGTGTTATGACATAAATCCAAACTGATTTTCGGCTACTTCAATTTTTCTACGAAACCTTAGCTCGATTTCTTTTTCCCACAATTTGATAGTATGCTGTACTTTTCCTTCAAACTTTTACATCCTCCCCTTCAAGATCTTATTAAACAACCCACAACTAGACCACTACAAACTGCCCCAAAACCTTCCACACTTCAATCGATACATGGATACAAGTATACTAGTATTGTCTTGGGCCCTCAAATCCTCGGGGCTGGCCCATGAATATAACAATCCAAATTTATCAGTATCATTGGCTGCATAATAGTACAAGCACCATTTCAATTGTATAAAAGATCATAATTATACCATTGAAATGCGTGTGACATTTTTTGTCATGTTTTTTTTTTTTGATCAAGTATAAATATATACATGAAAAAAAAGTATATACGTACAACACAGGAAGTCCTAGGTAGTCCTTAGAAGAGGACTATCCTTAGGCAACCAAAACTCACAAAAGGAAAAACATGCCCCGTGACAGCAAAAACAGTCAAGTGGTAGAACAAGCCAAAATGAAGGAGACGGTGACCTCCGCTGGTAACTCACGCTCGCCAATCCTCCGCTTGTTCCTC
>JAOWBR010178050.1:0-10897 GCA_028571145.1 Dionaea muscipula
CACGTAGCAACTCTACGTTAGAGGGCCCCAAGGTTGAACCTCGGGATGACCCCTCCGACGCTCAAGTCAGTACTTTTTCAAGTGATGGAATTGGAATGCTAGAGCAAGAGAGTTCTTCAGAGTTTAGCGTTCGTACCTGAATGATAGAGCCGAGGGCCCTATTTATAGAGTTTGGAGCTGGAGCTCGTGAGATTACTACTTTGCCCTCGCGGGCTCTTCAGGAACATTCTAGAACCAAGGGCATGCGTCGGCATTCGCCACTGGGCTCGGCCCGTTTTCACACTCTTGAGCCCGCGACCCAACTTCGTACAAAAGATCCTGTCTTGAGGAAAATATCAGCAGGGTTCTTGAGAGAAGCATACCCTAGCAGAGTACATACCCATGAATATCTCGGTCAACTCTCGGATACACCAGGACGACCAGTGTCAAAACAGACACGCGGGTGACTTCAGGGAGGGCCGCCCGGCCACGAGGACCGAGCCCGAAGCGATCCCAGATGCCCGTGGCGGCTGGCCGGTCGGCGACCAGCCTTGGACCAGCTGGCCGGTCTAAGTGACCGGCCAAAGGGCTGCCCGGTCGTCGTGGAGCACGCCGGTGAGTTGGCCGGCCACCGAGAAGCCCGTCAGTGGGCTGGTCGGTCGTGAAGACCTCCCTGATGCCCGTCGATGTCGTGCCCGGTCACGGCGAAGCTCTCCTCGCCCGAGCTGGGTGACGTCCCTCGAAGCCATTCCGTCGCCGGCGTGAGGGAGCTCTTCCATTGGGGGTAGGGAGAGCAGCAAGACGGTGGTGCGCCGGTCACCTTGTGGCCGGCCATGGAGGATCTCGTCGGTCACCATGTGACCGGCCATGGAGGAACTCGCCGGTCACCATGTGACCGGCCATGGAGGAAGGGCTCACCTGCTTCGCTGACCGGCCATGGAGGGAGATGAAGGTTGTCGATCGCCGGCCTCGTTCACCTAGTCGGGGAGATGCCCGGAGCACCGGTCGGTCAGCCACGGAGGTCCCGGACGTTGTGCATGGCCGGTCTCGGTGGCCGATGGGCTGTGCATGCCCATGCAGCCTCGGCCGGCCGTGTGCTACCGCTGCCCGGTCTTTTTGACCGGTCACTGGCCGGTCGGCGACCGGCCTCGGGGTCCTCCTGGCTGGTCAGTCGTCGACGGCCACCCCGAGCGGCGCCCGTCCCCCGGGTTTCGGGTTCGCGCGCGTACCTCTCGAACCGTAAGTTTTTATTATTAATTTGGTCCACGTCATCTGTCCACGTGGCGAGGGTCGGGTCCACGTGTCTCCGCGTGTATTGATATCTGCTACGCACGTGATGTATATTTTTTCGGGTGTAATATTAGGGATTACCCGTGCCTTCGGCACGATCAACACTCCATCCTCTTCAATTAGTTAAAAATATACATTACTAACTCTTTAAAAGAAATCAATAAAATAATGAAAAACAATCAAGAAATTGATGTATAACCTATACCTTTTTTCAAAAAAAATATTTTCTGAAATTGACTCAATTTATTTATATTGTGAGAGAGTAGAGATGTGGGTGTGACTTAAAAAGATTGTTTTCCCTCCTCCGCGTAGGATAGAGCTTTTGAAAAATTCAAACACCTATTTCAATTATATAATAGATATATACATTGCTTTCCTGAGTTTGTTCCATTGCAGTATGAGCTGAACTCACTAGGCTTGCATTATGTATGTATCTAGACTTGGGGGATGATGTGAAAATCGAGAAAATAGGACCACCTGAAAAAGTGATCAGCGCATTTGGACCGGAGGTAATCGGTGAGAATGTAGAAGGAAGAGTGTTGAGCATGGAAGTTGCAGAGCATTCTGGGAGAACATATTACCAGTTTGAGTTGGAGCCACCCCACATTCTTATCACCGCGACTGCAGCTGGAAATCGACTCTACTTGTTCAATGTGACTGCTGGTGGTACGTAAGAGAACAATTGCATTTTGTAACATATAAATAAATAAACTAACGACATTCATTTTTTCAATACTTAACTGAAGACATGGCTGATTCTTGCAGGCCTTCAGTGGAAAAGACATTATAGTGACCTAAAACGGATAGCCAACTCTTTCCGTGTTGTTTAAGTTCTGTTGGAGATATATAATATAAGGATGGATCAACACTGAACATTGATCTTTCTCATCACATTGCTGCAAATGGAAGGTTGCTGGGGGATGTAAAATTATAGGCAAATTTGAGCGAGGCGATGCAAGTTTTGCACAGATCAAATTTCAAATACTTGTTTCAACCAAGAGATGTGATGGCTCATCTCGATTTCTTAAGGAGGCATACCTGTTTCGTATGGTGAAAAGCTCTACATAAGATTGCGCATTAATTGTTTGTGTTATCAACCTGGGTTGTCGTTCATCAAGTGCTTTCTTGCAACCACCATTTTGCCCATATCTCAGCCACAGCCACAGCCATTTTGTCCATACTCAGCCACAGCCACAGCCGGAACCACTAAAATGTAATGTTTGGCTATGTATCCGTTGAAATAGCATGGGTCGAATATCGCTACTTGGGTGGACTTTCGGAGGGAATTAGTTGTCCAATTCTATCTTGCGAACATAGGATTTGTCGTAAGACATTGGCTGAGATAGTTGAAACAGACGAGCTCTATACTATACCACATAAAAATCCTCTCTTCAACTTTATGGAAAGGTTGACACGGTGGAGTCAAAGGGAATTATTCCGCAAGAGAGTGAAAGTGGGATGTGTCTATCGCGGTTGAATTGAATAGCATGTGTTTCATTCTACAGAGCATATATGCAAACATCTAAAGACAATTTCGGTAAAAAGCTAAGGCGCCTACAACTCGTTCCATAGCATAGCATGCATGTGAAAAAAGAATCGACGTGGGAGCTTTTACTAATTATTTTGAAGTTCATTTGAAAATTTTAAGATTACAAATGATTAAAGACTAAATTGCAATGCAAGCCTCCTCGAAACCAGAAAATTGACAAATCCGATCAGCTCATAACAGCAGAGCAGTCAAGCAAACCAACAAGAGCATGCAAGGACTACAAAATTAATGGGAAACTATAACTTCAATGTAGTGAAGCACATAAAAGACCCAAAACATTAAATTTGCAAAGGAGCATGAGGAATAGATAGTAGTGTTAACAACCCTTGAAGTGGCTGGCTGATCAAGCCATCTGACTGACCGTCCTGCTAAATAACGATCACAACTCGGTCTTCCCTATATTTGAGACTGGGAAAATGAAATACCTATGATGCATTGCAGCCATCAAGTGAAGTAGCATGCTTGGCTTGCACACAAGTGCTTCAGTTGCCTGTTCTGTTCCGCTGTTTCAAACATGACGATCGAGGGCTTGTTTCTTGCCATTGCCATTTGTCTCGAACAACTTAGTGCCGACAATATTGCCTTGCCCCTCCAAGTGGCTGACAATCTCTCCCTCGCTGATGTCGTGGCGTAGTGTAGACAAGTGAATTGTTTTTGTTGGGGAGCAGCAGTACCGGTAATTTTTTGCGGCATTACGTACAATTGAAGCGGTTGAGATTTGAGTTCGAGTATTCATGGGTATCGGTACCCGTGGTGATGGTTTCATGCTTTGAATAATTCACATCCAAACGCTTCCCAAAAAGCATTGCATCCTACATGAAATTCAAACTGTCATCACATGTGTAAGGTAGACTAACAACTTCAAAGATGCAGATACTAGTACACTACCAAACAAGCAATGTACCTAGAGAGAAGCCTGAAGGTAAAGAACGAAAACATACTAAAAACGGATGCATTTAAGCGGCCAAAGCAAAAGACATAAGATGAAGTGCTTAGGTTAGGCAAGGGACATGATGAAGGAAGATGAGAATCGGGTTCCTGAAGCAGATAAAGATACTAAATACACGCAGAGCAGATACATCCCACAAATGTTCTAATTAATGTTGGCAAGCTATGGAGAAGGAATTACCAACAGAAACTCTATGTGGACAAGAGATACATTTAAGTATCTTGGATTTATATATTGTACAAAATGATTGGGAGGGAGGAGATCACAGCTAGTTACTATGTAAATCTTAATGGAAGGTATTATTGGCCATCCGAGTCCAGATACAAAGTGTCAATGTACGCACACGCAGAAGATGGCAGTCACAAACATATTACTACTTGAAGTGAAATGTACAATGATACAAACAAGGGGCAACATTCAAAATGATGCTATGCAAGAGACGGCTGCAATGGCATAAATTGAACACAAGATCAGGGAGATCGGATCAAGCTGGGATTAACAAGTTCAGGAATACCAATTCGAGATATGAATAAAAGGGAAAAAGAAGGGGAAACCCAAGAAAGAGTTTAAAGGAAACCATATCGTGAAGAAACTGGAAGAGAGACGACTTGGAAAAAGAACAATGATGTATGGTTTGTCCTGGGAAGTAAATGAGGTGGAAATTCCTAGGTGAAAAAAGTTAGGTGTCTTCGCAAAAAATTTTGTCGAAGATTTGCATATTTTGTCATGTTTCTGCCTCATGAGAGGGTGACTCTTTGAAAAATGACCTCTGAGATTTAACTCCAATTGCCCCTCAACATCAACTGACAGACCATGTTACCAACAAACAACTCCCCTAAAACAGGAAATCCCTAACGTTCTTCCTATGGCTCTTTGGGAAGGAAGTCTCATAGCCGACTATATATTTGAGCAGGTTCCTGTTTAGTGAAGTTTAGAGTACAAAATGTTTCTTTTATAACTTCTTATTTAACTTCATTCACTGAGGCGAGTTCTCACTGTAATGTATATGATCAATGTTTTTAGTTCCATTTTCTCAAATAATTTATCAGCTTTCTTCTGCTAACCACTCACTGTTCAGTGTTCAGGAACTTCATTTAGCTCCCTAAAGAATATTCTGCCATTTTTGCTCAGTGTCCAGAGTAGTCGCCATAACATGCTAACGAGTAGTTAATCAAGCACCAAAGACCAGGGATAAACCTTCAAATAATGCACTGCCAACTCTGCTTGGAGGCCATCACTCATCTGTACTAGTGCGTGATCAGGTTTACTTCGAAGAATTCTGATTCTTACGATATTGCCATACAGAGAGAACAAATTGAAAAGCTTATCTTCATCCATTCTCTGTTGCAAAAGCAAAGTAAAAGAAAAAAAAAAAAATTAGAAAAGCATTAGAAGGGGATAGTTATGAAAGAAACTAAATAACTTGGACACTACATGGAGTTCTAGAATAGAAGAACTTACGTCAGCATTAAAATTAGACACGAGAAGCGTGGACCTATCAATCAATCCGGTGATCCCAGGAGGCAGAAGCCTCGGATGAGAAGCCTCAAGATCCGTTTAACTCTTTGCTTTTCCGTAGTTTTCATCCTTATAATAATATCTTAATCTAGACATTCTATTCAATAGCTTTCATCCAATATGTTAAAATTGAAAGATATCAATGTCACCACGGAATCAAATGATGACCATTTGTATTTGGGAATAGAAAGTTTACTTAAAAAAAGAATCTTTTAATTATCTTAGGTCGATGTTTTAGAATGATGGGAACATTGATGAAGATGTGACAAACGTCATATAGATGGAATTCTTTGAGCCTGAATGTCAACTAATTTGTGATTGATTGAACCTGACGAGAAAGTCAATATTTTAAGTAGGTTAGATCGTGATATCTCAATCCCACATTAGTGGTTAGGGAAAGATTGATGTTAAATATAAGTCTAATGGTTTCTATCCTTGTCAACAACGCTTAACATTTTCAATTTCGAGAGGATAATGACTTGTCTAGGTGTGGTTGGCAGAACTCTGGATCTGAGGCATTACAGGTGAGATCAGAGCGAACTAGTCATTGATGGGTATGGTGTAATGGGAACATATGCAACATGACTGGTTTCGTTTAGTTGTCAATGCTTTAAGCGAAAGAGATTGTGATACCCTTAATTCCACATCGGTGGTTGGAGGAAGATTGAAGTTTAATATAGACTTAACGAGTTCCATATCTATCAACAGTGCCTAACATTTTCAATCCTGAGAGAATAATAAACTTGATTGCGTGTGGTCGATAGAGCCTTGGATCTGAGTGTTACATGTAGTATTAGAGCGGACCAGTCATGATAGACCTAGTGGGCCTGATATAGTGGGGGCAGGTACCACATGGTTGGACGATCTTTGAGTCTAGGGGAGATTGTAATACTCCAATTTCACATTGGTGGTTGGGGGCAGATGGAGCTTTAATATAAGTCTAATGAGTTAAATCATTGTCAATAACGTCAAAACATTTTTGGACAGGAGAGGATAAAAATACTCGTTAAGGTATGATAGGCAAAGTTCTAGGCCTCGGGCGTAACAAGTAGAGTGTTGGGTAGTTAAGTGTTACGTACATAAGATGGGGTTGACAGATGAAAATCTTAAGGTGGATGTGTGGGCATATACTAGAAAGAATATGATACAAAATGAGGTTATAAGAACATGATTTGAGCCATGTCAGCAGGTTTTCATTCATGATGGTGTCTGCACTAGGTTCCTACTCTACTGAGCTTAAAGCCCTTCATTTTCAGATACTTGCTCCTAACTTCTAAATCAACACTAAACCTTTTCTTATCACATCAACCACTAAAAACATCTGCCCTGATAAGAGCTATGACCCCTTTAGTGCAAGCACATTGCAACTGAAAAAAAAAAAAGAAAAAAAGACGACCAATTTCAAGTTGGGATTCATTACATAGCATGCCTCCATTTTAAAATTGTTAGGTTCTAATCTTGACCCACTGAATCAATGAAACATCACTACCAATCCCGTGATATATCCCCATGGTAATTGCATGCCTCTATGCCTCAAAAGGCAGACTAACCTTTAAAGACAACAAAGTGAGGGGCAGGATATGACTGGTTTTGATATTGGCAAGCAAATGCACGAGGAAACGAAACATTTGGCGATATTCAAATTTTTAGTAGACAACCACCATAAGCAAAAGTGATTGTAATTGTAGAATAATGTGGGGGGAAAGTTCATTCTTTTCTTCATTGTCAAAAGGGCTTATATACTACAAGTGATAAATACCTAAACTATCCTCAATGAGCCAAAGCACTACTCACGACACACCCCCTCAAGCTGGAGTATAGATATTAATCATGCCCAACTTATGACAAATAAATGGGACTCGACTCCCTGCTAACGACTTGGTAAGAATATCAGCAAGTTAATATGTGGTCTTCAAATATTTCAACGCAATATCACCTCCTTGGAGATTTTCTCGTACGAAATGACAATCAATCTCAATGTGCTTTGTCCTCTCATGAAATACTGGGTTTGATGCAATATGGATGACGGACAAACTGTCACATCATAACTGAGTAGGCCGAGGAGCTGGATACTGTAACTCATCAAGTAACTGTCGAAGAAAGGTGACATCATTGATCAAATGTGCAAGGGCATGATACTCTTATTCTGCGCTGGAGCGGGCAACGACCAACTGCTTCTTACACTTCCATGAGACTAGGTTTCCACCCTCAAACATACAATAACCAGTCGTGGACTTCCTATCACAAGGTGAACCCGCCCAATCAACATCAGAAAATCCCTCTATTCGACGATGCCCATGATCACTATACAACAAGCCTCGAATGAGATGTTCCTTGATATATCTGAGAATGTGCAATACAGCTTCCCAATAAGGAGCTCGAGTATCAGACATAAACTAACTCACGACACTCACAGAAAAGGCAATATCTGGACGGGTGATGGAAAGATAAGCTTACCCACCAACCGCCTATACCTGTCTGGATCATCACATGTCTCACCTTCTTCAGGTGCAAGCTTCATTCCAGGAACCATATGAGTATCACTTGGCTTCACACCCATCATACAAGTGTCTCGAAGTAAATCAAGAGCATACTTGAGTTAAGATAAGAAAATCTCACGCTTGCAATGAGCGACCTCGATGCCAAGAAAATACTTCAACTCTCCAAGATCTTTAGTCTAAAACCGTGTCTGCAAAAAAACCTTCTAGGTCGCAATCCCTACATTATCGTCACCAGTGATCATAATGCCATCCACATAAACAATAAGAAGAATACACCCAGCATCGGAGTGTCTATAAAAAATCGAATGATCCTTTGCTAACCTCCTCAAACCAAATTCCAACACAACAGAACTAAACCTCCTAAACCAGGCTTTGAGAGACTGTTTTAAGCTATATAGAGATTTCTTCAAGCGACAGACATGCCCAGACTCCCCCTGAGCAACAAACCCGGGAGGTTGCTCCACATATACCTCCTCCTGCAGATCACCATGAAAAAAAATATTATTCACATCCAACTGGTGTAGGGGCCAACCAGAGGAAGCAGTAAGAGAAATGAGCAGACGAATAGAAGTCATCTTGGCAACAGGAGAGAAAGTATCGGTGTAATCAACACCATATACTCGAGCATATCCTTTGGCCACTAGACGGGGCTTGAGACGAGCAATAGAGTCATCTGGATTCACCTTCACAGCAAACACCCACTTACAACCAATAGCCTTCTTCCCGCGAGGCAAGGGAACAAGTTCCCAAGTCTGATTAGCTTCAAGCGCTTACATCTCCTCACACATGGCCTGCAGCCACCACGGGGAAGAGAGGGCTTCAGAGAGAGACCGAGGAACAGAAATAGAGCCCAAAGCAAAGATAAATGCCTGCAGAAAAGAGGATACCCCAACACAAGAGAGATAAGTAGACATAGGATATGTAGCACAATGATGTTGACCCTTCCGAAGGGCAATCGAAAGGTCCAAATCAGAAGGTAGAGAAGACAGAGGAGCTTCCGGTGATTAAGCCATAGTGGATGGTGAAGGATCAGAATCAGGAACAACCGGGGAAGGATCCAAATCAGAAGTAGCAATCGGAGGAGCAACAACAGGAGGAGGAGCACACTCATCCCCATGGTCTAATTGATTAATGATGACCGGACGAGGACGACGGGTATACACCCGAATAGGAAAGGCAGGTGGTGAGTCAAGTGAAGAAGTCGGAACTGGTGGAGAAGCTGGAACAAGTGGAGAAGGTGGAGAAGCCGGAACAGGGGATGGTGACAATGGAACCCGAATTAACTCGTAAACAAGAAGATCATCCACAGACACGGAGGACTCGGATGAGGGCTCAATTGTGGGTGAAGAAGAGCTGAACGGGGTAGCCTCATCGAATGCAACGTCAGTAGAAATACAGAATCGCCCCAACTCAGGAGAGTAGTATTGATACCCCTTCTGCGTGCGAGAATATCCCAAAAAGATGCACCTCAAAGACTTGGGATCCAACTTTGTAAAATGTGGTCGAATATCCCAGGCATAACATATACACCCAAAGATACGCAGAGACAGAGGATGAAGGGGCCGGCCTGGAAATAACCCACTGTAAGCGATCTCCCCCTAAAGAATAGACGATGTCATCCGGTTGATCAAATATGCAGCGGTCAACACGACTTCACTCCAAAACACCTTGGACACACGTGTCTGAAACATAAGTGCTCAGGTAACCTCCAGCAAATGTCAATTCTTCCGTTCAACAACCTCATTTTGAGGAGGGGTATCTGAACAGAAAGACTGATGAATAAGCCCATGCTGCCTCATAAAGGTAGTAAAGGAAGAGGAAAAGTATTCTCGAGCATTATCACTACGGAGAACACGAATAAGTACCGAAAACTGTGCCTGAATCTTAGCACAAAAGGCAGTGAATACAGAGAATAGCTTAGACCGAGACTTCAGAAGCTATAACGATGTCATGCGAGAATAATCATAAAAAATGTGCCAAAGTAGCAAAAACCAGCACGGGATTGAATCGGACATGGTCCCCAAATATCAGAATGAATCAGATCAAAGGGAGCAGAGGCCCGTGTAGTAGTCTGAGGCAAATAGGTGGCTCTATGATACTTAGTGAACTGGCAAGACTCACAAAGAGTTGGGATACCAACCAAGCCTCAGGGCATAATCTCTTGAAGCTAGAAAGAGATGGATGACCCAAACGATTATGAAGATCAAGAATAGTGGAGGAGACTCCAGAACAAGCCATACTGGAAGAATCGCTGTCCAATACATAAAGTCCGCTGGAGGTACGACAACCTTTACCAAGAAGTGTCCCTGTCAAAAGGTCCTGAATCTCACAAGAACTATCATAAAAAACAACACGGCAGTGATAAGTCCGAGTCAATGCACTGACAGATAATAAATTTAAAAAAAGGTCAAGTAAATAGAGGATTGAAGAGATGGTCAAGGTAGGGGTAAGAGAAACTGTCCCCACTCCTCAAACCGACACATAAGAACCATCGGCAACCCGTACATCAGGAAAGGATGAGGTAGAAGAGTAGTCACACAATGAACTTAGGGAACCCGTCATATGATCAAATGTTCCGGAATCAATAATCCAACTGCGAGGAGAAACATACCAATATGCGGTAGACTAAACTGACTGAACACTGGTGACCAATGAAGAAGTCTGCCGAAAAATATCCATCTCACAAGGAACGACACACCAAAGAGCCAATCACCACGAATAGAACAATTTCATCACGAATATGACAGAAGTAAATGCAAGACCAGTAATTGGATCTCGCGAGCAACACAGAAACCAATCGTTGTAAACAGAAACCAATCCTTAAAGTTGCATTAGAACGTCACTGTTTCATGTGTCCATACCTCACATCTAATGCCAACTATTCAATTGAATAAAATCAAAAAGACTAAGTGAATAACCAAAGAATCATTCAGAAGAGCATACATGGGAGGACATGCCTTTGGGTTTCGCAGGCAAACATGAGTTTGTAAAATCCCTAGGTAGCAAAATGGAGCATTTAACACCTTGCTAACCAGAAAAATAAACAAGATTTTATGGACCCAAATATTATAAACTTAAAGAAAAGTTTACCTTGTCCGGTCGTTGTTATAG
>JAOWBR010178061.1:0-10896 GCA_028571145.1 Dionaea muscipula
GGGTTATTCGAGTTCGGATCGGATTCGTGTTTTATTGTCATTCCTACCCCCAATTGTTGGTCCCCCTTCCTCATCCCATTATATATCTTCCCAATTCTTTTTTTTTTTTTTCTTTTTGTTTTCTTTTGTTTTTTAAAGTTGTATTTTGGTTATTTTTTGGCTATTTTTTTTGTTTTGTGATTTTATATTTGTTCTTTTTATTTTTATATAAAAAAATTGTGCAAACACATAAAATCCTGAACTTCTAAACTTTAAACCCTAAAATCCTAAATCCCCTCTAAACCATAAACCTTAAAAATGTATACATGTATACAGAGCTGTTATTATTTCATATATGATATAAAATAAAATAAGATATAAAATAAAAGATGGGAAAATATGAAAAAATAAGGATAAACAAAGAAAAATAAGAAAAAACAAGAAAATTAATTAAGAAGGGGGTAATTCAATCTTTAACTACTATTTTGTTTAGGGAACTAATTGGGGTGGGGAAGCATGCACTTGAATTAACAAGCTTTACAAGTTTTGTGGTTGCTGTCGTTTATGTGACAAAGGTAGTTGCCTTAAATGCCCCTAACTAGTGCTTGTGTTTATGGGCCTCTCCATTTTCTTTTTGTTTTTTATTCCTCTTTTTTCTTGTAGCGTTTCCTCTCTCCTGCTATTGCTGGCATTTAGTATTACCTAAGATCATCTCCAACACTGTAGTAAGTAAAGATAATGGTAAAATTATAATTTGACTCTAAATAGTAATAAAATGTTATAATTTGATAATATTGTTGTTCCAATGATGCAAATTCTATAATTTAGCACCCTTACTTTTTCTATCATTTCAACTAATATTTTTTAAAGGAGCGGCTAATCCCCCTCTAATGACCCCACCCCTTTTTTTCCTTTAATCAATAGAGCCGATTGGATGCATCAAAAGATGAGGTGTATTAGTTATAAAGGGGATAAAATATAAAGTGTATTATGTTTAGAGGGTGAGTCTATATTTAGAGGTGTCAAATGAGCCGTGCCGACACGAGCACGACACATAATGACACGTTCGATTAAGGCACGAGCACGATTTAGACACGGTCTTGGCCGAACACAACACGACACGTGCCAACTTTTTTGACATGTGGCACGGCACGATGCATGGTAATGAGCGGGTACGGAACAACATGACACTAAAGTTGATGTGGCATGAGTACGGCACGGGTGTTGGTGGGTCAGACACGGTACGAGCACGGCACGACCATAACCAGGCTAGGTACAGCATGAGCACGACACGAAACAGGACAGGCACGGACACAACATGACACGATTTTAGTTGGACACGACATGACACGATATGGATGACACGAGCACAGTATAGCATGGTTCTAAGCAGACATAACACGATATAGACGACAAAGACCTAGCATGAGTATAGTTGGATATGACAAAATGCGACATGATTATAGTCGGATATGACAAAGTACGACATGATTATAATTGAGCCCGACATTGTGTTAAAAAAATAAAATATTTTTTAATAAAATAAAATTGAAAAACAAAAAGAATTACAGAAAAAATAAAGAAAAATTAAAAAAAATGAATATGACCAACAAAATAAAAACAAAAACTGAGCAACGAAAATAGAAAAAAAAATTAAAATTTTAGTTTAACCATTTAAGGATATTTTTTATAGACTTTAAAAAAAGGATGAAGTATCTAAGTTCAGTTAAGTTCAATTCAAATGTCTCAAATTTTGTAATTGATTTAAATTATGAGTCGTGACTATTGACTTTATAGCAACTATCCATATTGTGACTATTACTTTATAACAATTTGATTTAATGTATATCAATATCATTTATTGGTTTGAACTTATAAAGTATTTTTTTTTGTAAGAATTAATTTAATTCGTACCATCTCATAATTTGAAAATATAATATGCGTTAAAAACACTAGTAGATAGTCCACCTTATTCCTTTATCTTTGACAAGGTTTTAGATGTCTTCTGTGTTCGTGTTGGTAGAACTTTCTATTAGGCCTTGTCTCAGTTTGAGTTGGAAGAGCTTATTTACCTGTATGATTTTATATTCTTTTGGTCCATGGAAAGCGGGAATTTAGTGCGCATACTTCCTTGAGAATATAGCTAGGGCAGTATGGAAATGTTTATTGTGTTGATTTTCAGCATTGATTTCAAAAAGCAATTGTTTTGTTTTTGTTTCTTGCTGTTGCTTCTCTATGGTACACTTAATGTTATCTACTGACGTATATCAGTCATCTCCATTGACAGGACTATTCCCTTTGCTTGGAACCTTGTAACAGCTGGCTATGTAGAGCAGACAATATATGGAGTACGCATCTTTTTTTCCTGCTTGGCTACTATTTTCCTCTCTAAACCCAATCCTCCATTGCCCCTACTTCCTTTTTTCTCTTGCTATGTTTTCTTATTCTTTTTCCTCTTTGTGCATTTCCAGGTGATAATCAGCACAGTCAGTCTTCTCTTCATTGGAAAACTGCTTGAACCTATTTGGGGCTCCAAGGAGTTCTTAAAGTTCGTCTTTGTGGTCAACTTTCTCACTTCTTTTTGTGTTTTCATCACAGCAATTGCCTTGTACTATGCAACTAGTCAGGAAATTTACCTGTAAGTTCTCACTTGTCAAAAGAAACATTTTAGTCTCCTTTCCATGTAATTTTCCTGCATTGCTTCTTGATAATAAATTGGAATCCTGTGAGATTTCAACTACTTCCCACTGCATTTATGTCGGGATTTGAAGTTGAGGAAGTTCCCTTTTGATGAGATGGTTGTGGCGGAGAACATTTACCTGTTAAGTTTCCTATATTTTGAGATTACCAAGTACTTCATTTGGGTGTAGATAGGATTGGCTTTTGCAAGATGCAGTCAACTCATTAATTGATTTCTCTTTGCAACTCAAGATGTTCAAAAGGTCATTTTATTAATTAGGACTATAAACATCCACTGGATTCCATGAAGTTATTGCCTCACTTCTTTTGTTTCATTACGTTTTTTCCCCCTTTTCTTTCAGGCCCCGTTTGATTTGGGGATTAGAAGTCGGATTACACTATTAATCTGTCTCGTATAATTAAAGTGTGTGCTTGATTAATTTTTATTACATTGGATTATTAATCCTCCCATCTCTCTTATCCTACAAAATCATTGGATAAATAATACCATCTTTTCGTAGGTGTTAGTTATCCCACCTAATAAAATGACTCATTTTACCCTTGTCTCATGACTCATTTAATTTTTTTGTTTGGTTGAGTTATAGGTGTAGGTTGTAAATTATCACTTTGATTTTATATAAGGGTATTTTTGTCCAAAAAATATATAATCTCACGTGTAATCCAAGAAATCAAACAACTCCTTGATTGGATTAATAGTGAAACATTTAATCCTTTCCTTCACAATCCTTCTTCTTATCCGAAGTATTATCTATCTAATCCAATTTAATCCTCTAATCAAACATTACCTCAAGGTATTATAGTTCTTGACTGAATTTTTCCTCGGGGGCTTCATTGATGGCTGAAACATTAGCAGTAGTTTGTTTGATTAAGGTGTTTTGGAGTGTGTAGGAATTTGTAGTAGAGTGCTAACACTGTTTAATTTGTCATCTTAGTGATATAGAAAAGGCACAATAATTTGATGAGCGGTGAAGCCTTTTGCATAGTCCAATGAAGAAATCTAAGGTTTTTTTTTTCTATATCATTTGATGTTGGGTGTAAGGAAATTAGAAAATCATTAACTATCTGACTTTGTTGGAATTACATGGTCTAATAACATAGGGTTGGGCTTTGGTGGGAGTAGTTTGTTTCTGCTCATCTAGTCTTGGTAATAAGAATTCCTATCCAATTTCAATGAGATCATTTTACTGGGTCTAGCAGGTCAATTTCGTTAGATATATGATATCATTTAAATGTAACAACGAGCATCAGTCGATTTCATGTTTCTCTTAAAATAACTTGAGATACATCTCTTGCAATCTTCACAAGAACTAATCAGATCAAATTTTTGGATGATGTTGCAAGTCATCAGGAGACCTGATTTGACTTAAGGTGCTTCCATGTTTTCTTTCCTCTCATTTGTTTGGTTCCCCATCTCATCCGTTTCACCTGTTTCTCGTATCATTGGTCTACATTGTTTTGTTTTTCCTGTTACTATCTCCAGCTACATGCCAATTTCTGGTTTCCATGGAGTCATCTTAGGATTCTTGGTTGGCATCAAGCAAATATTGCCCGATCAAGAACTGTCTTTATTTTCTGCACTAAGAATTAAAGCAAAGGTATGCATTACCTTATATTCAATAATATAATTCTGTCTGGATTTTCAGTACTGCTCTCTCTCTCTCTCTCTCCACGCATCTGTTTTTTTACCCCTTTCTCGTCATCCTGGCGAATGTGCAGTGGCTGCCGTCTCTTGTGCTTTTGCTATCGTTAGGAGCTAGCTTTTTCATAGAAGGCTCAGCAGCATACCTTCCAACCTTGTTCTTTGGTACATATATGAGTTGGATTTACCTCAGGTACCTACAGAGGCGACTAGAAACCAACCTCAAGGGTGATCCAAGTGATGAATTTGCATTCTCTTCCTTTTTCCCTGATTTTCTTAGGTAATATCATCGTGTTCTACTGCCAGCTCGATGACTTCTATTCCTTTCAATTCTCTATCGTGCTTTCTGTTGTTTTTCTTGATTCTCCTTGTTGGCTGGCTACATGCAGACCAGTTATTGATCCTATTGCTTCAATTGTCCATCGGGTGCTCTGTGGAAGACCTGAAACTTCTAACGAGGCAAAGGGCTATGTGATGGGAGGCAACCCTTTGCCAGGCTCTGACCCGATTGAGGCATCGAGGAGGAGGTATGATGTGTTGCCTGGCCTGCTCTTATGACATTTATTTGTTGCAACATGGAACTAAGCATGTGTGATATGAGCATGTCCTCTGCAACTAATGCTTCAACATCGATAGCATTTTGCAAGCGTCGGAACCATCATTTGAAATTGTTGGTCTTGCATATAATGCTATCTCTACAACCCAATAGCAGATAGATAGATGATCATCCTTGAGCAATGTTACTACTCCATATTAACCTCCTTGTCTTTTGGACTCTAGATTGTGCTCCTCCAAAATAATTTACTCCATCTAAAACATACCATTTCCATGATAACAAGGATATTTGTACAGAAATCCAATTTCAGTTTGCGTTGTCTTTACCCTCGGTAGTCAATTATGTATTTAGACTAGCAATTTTGTTGAAGTCTTACCACTACTGAATCTACTGAATTAAAGATAGGAAAAGGAGCATGATTTACATAAATTCCAAATTTTATGTCGTCGTGTACGCTTTTCTATAGCCCTATACTCGCAATTTCTTTCTATACAGACAAATTGTCTAGGTCAATCAGGTTGTTGCAGATGTGTGCTAATGTTTGTTAGTCTTGTTTTTTCATATTATTCTGGAGGAGGGCTTCTAAAAACCGGAACCAATCCCTATTTTGATGTGCTTGCTTGTTCCTTGTGTTTTGTGTATAGAATTGTTGATTTGAAGAACGCACTTGATCCTCAGACAAGTTTCATCTAGTCTTAGAAGTTTTCTTCCCTTTATTAGATTCTAGAATTGTGATTGTGCCATTTTGGTGTACCAGAGAGCGGGGAGCTCGAGCACTGGAGGAAAGGTTGGCAGCTGAGAGGTTGGCTGCTGCAAGGAGGGAAGAAGTGCAGACGGATGATGCCTCGGACAAAGTTTGACAAATTCGTGAACATGAGCCATTCTCACCAAACACGCCAAGGAAATGTTTACTAAGAGTTTCGCTGCTTCTCAAAGTGTGGAAGGAAGTTTAGATAGAGATGCAACACTCTTCTCAAAGTTTTTCACTACTGAAGTTGGTATTCATATCAAAAGTCTGCTTCAGCTCTACTCCCAACTGAGTCTGCTTCAGCTCTACTCCCAACTGTTGCATTGTATCATTCTCACCCCATCTCCCAAATAACATCTATCTATAATACAAAAAACATTTTGAATTCAGAATTGAGATTTATCTAATCTAAATACACGGCTGAGATTTAAATCTTACTAAAATTAAATATTGAATCAACCAATTATTTATTTCATTATTCACTTATTATCAAATGTTTTTTTTAAAATTATTTTTAACTGATTTAAGGAGGTAGTTATTTCTAGTACAAGACAATCAAGGAGTAGGGAAGGGAGTAGGATTTATTATTAGAGGAAATTTATTCTTATTAAAAATAAATTAATAAACGAATTGGAAAAGTATTTCTTCATTTATATTTTGGTTATTACGATATCTGAAAGGAGAGGATATAAAAATATAATGTTAATTTATGAATTGAACTTTCTATTTAGGTGTAGAGCTTTTATTTTTGAAATAAACGTGACATTTCGGGGGTTTTGACGGGTTTTTTGGCTCCCGGGAAATATCATACGATAGCATGCATCATCACAAACACAAAGAATATCAAAATCCTTCATACTCCATCTGGATATTCTATTCCACGTTCGCGGGTATGAACGGCTGAGCGGCCGCTAAGTGTCAAAAACTGGATAACATGTAAGCTGCCATAGCCAATGAGCATCCACATTCGGATTTCCCAATATCCCTCTGCGTATATTTCACCAAGTAAAGTTTCACGTTACATGAGCCTGCACTGCAGTGAACCCCCAACCCCAAATTCTGCCTGCCTGCCTGCAGCTCCTCAACTGCCCGCATAGCACTATCCGCACCATGGCCTCCATCTCCAATTCCTTGATGAGCTGCCGAATCGCCGCCGCCTTCCCCTCCTCCCTCTCCTCTTCTAAGTCGAGATTCGCGGCCGGGCAGCAGCAGTCCCGGCTGGGACTCCCTAATTATGCTGCAGGCTCCTCTTCTTCTAAGTTTACAATGTCCGCTGAGTGGATGCCTGGTCAGCCTCGCCCGCCTTACCTCGACGGATCAGCTCCCGGGTACTTCATGTTTGGTTAACTATGATTTGCGTGCATTGCATATCTATATCTATATCTATATCTATATCTATATCTATATCTATATGTGTGTGTGTGTGTGTGTGTGTGTGTGTGTGTGAGTGAGCATAATTGTGATTTTGGAGGTCAGTATATGTAGTGGATGGTATGGATCTGAGTCAAGACTCGAGAAATGCATGCATTTACATCTTAACCCTAAATTGATTGCAGCGATTTCGGATTTGACCCGCTTCGGCTTGGTGAGGTTCCGGAGAATCTGGAGAGGTTCAAAGAGTCTGAGCTGATTCATGCGAGATGGGCAATGCTTGCTGTTGTAAGTGGCTAGCTATTTGCTTAGTCAATTCATGATTTAGTTACTAGTTATGTTCAGGGAATGAAATTTAAGTAAAAAAAATGTAGCTACTTTCTATTAATAATATATAATATCATCAGGTATATATTGAACTGTTCTTTAGATCGTTTTCATATAAATATCGTGTTTATTATTTCTCGATTGTTGCTATTTCTGTAAGACAACTTCTGTGAGAGACTTGAAAGAAAGACAAAAAAAAAAAAAAAAAAAAAAAACGAGGATGAAATGCAAAACCGTGCTAAATAGGTTTGTCCAAGTTCTTAAATATATGCTAATATTTTTTCATACCAAGTGTTGAATAATGGAGGTTGATAAGATGAGGAAGGGGCATTTGCCTTGGACGGTCATCCGTGGCGGAGACCAACGGATTCGTCTGTTAGGAGCTAGTGAGGGGTTGATTGTAGTGAAAGGCAAGACAACTAAGGGGCGACTGAAAAAGACTTATGATGAAGTGATTAAAGGGGATCTTAAAATGGTGCAATTTACTATAGACGATGTCCTACACCGTATTGATTAGAGGATACGAATACGTATGACCGACCTCACCTAATGAGATATGGTCAAGATCGATGATGATGAAGACCAAGTGTCGGTAGAAAACTTTTTTTGAACAGTCAAGAGAAACATTCATTGAACTCATCCCCTGCACAACCAAAATCCGAGTCACCAGCTATACAATTTTAGTACTCCCACACCCTCAATTGCCTCGGCACCCTCTTAATTGCAAAGCTTGAACTATTAGTGACATTCCTAAAGATTTTACAGTTTCTTTCCTGCCATATCTCATAAGCAAAAGGTAGCAGCAAGAGACTTCCTCATCATGGACGTACTTGACCGACCCACACTGACTTTCATAGCCCACTTGGGCCACCTCCACCAAGCCTCCCAGCTTGTCTCGGACCAAAGCAAACCCAACTGCTGCAACACCGCCACTGTAACTTCTCGCGTGAATGGGCAAAGCAGAAACAGATGATCCCTAGTCTCACAGTCCTGATTACAAAACACACAATTACACTCTCAAAAGTTTTCAGTAGAGAACTTTTAGTTGAAAGAGGAAAGGGAGTTGCTAGCTAGTTGTTGTCCCTCCTTTAGCAATGTTAGACTATATGTCCAATTTAGGAGGAAAAGTTATTGATTCTAGTCATCGAGTTCCTTATAATTGTTGATTGCAACTCTATCATAAAGGACAATTAACCATATCGTAGTATTGTGCTTGTGACAAAATACAACACTGAGGAAATAAAAAAAGAATAGCCGTGAATGCTGATTTCATTGAGCTCAAATGTGTGTTTTTTTTTTTTTTTGTTAATGACTGTGCTGCAATCTATAAATGGTGTAGCCAGGGATACTCGTACCGGAGGCCTTGGGGTTAGGCAACTGGGTAAAGGCTCAAGAATGGGCTGCGATCCCTGGTGGTCAAGCAACTTACCTGGGCAACCCTGTGCCATGGGGCAACCTCACCACCATCCTAGTCATCGAGTTCCTTGCCATCGCATTTGTAGAGCACCAACGCAGCATGGAGAAGAACCCTGAGAAGAAGAAGTACCCGGGTGGAGCTTTCGACCCATTGGGTTACTCCAAGGATCCCAAGAAGTTTGAGGAATTGAAAATCAAGGAGATCAAGAACGGTAAGCTACTAGCCCGCTAAAATCAAGGATCATTCTATATATGCATCATAGTCTAGATATTGTCGGGGGACAAAATCAGAGGAGATTAATTAATCCTGGGTCTGAAGGTTCGCGACCAAATATTCATATATACAAATCAGTGTTGGGACTCATATTTCAATCCAAAAGTCTAAGATGATACGCTATTGATCAACACACATTTATATACTATCAATATTTCTGTCTCACCACGTGCAATGTATGGAGCTAGATAGCAACTCATACACAATTCAATAGATATTATTTTCATTATTATGCTTTGAAGATCTTGTAGAAACCTTCAATGTATATTTTTTTGTTACTAATTGTGGATGATCAATATATATATGTGTAGGGCGGCTTGCGTTATTGGCTTTTGTGGGGTTCTGCGTTCAGCAGTCAGCTTACCCAGGAACAGGTCCATTAGAGAACTTGGCAACTCACTTGGCTGATCCATGGCACAAGAACATTGGTGATATTCTCATTCCCAGATCACTTTTGCCGTAGAGCTAATATGCAATTAAGTATTGGGGAATTTGATCGTACGAGTGCTGTAAGTAAAAAAAATCTTCTTGTGTCTTGTAATGGAGCAGACCTTCATTCAAATGTTTATGTTGCCACAAGCATTATAAGCTGTATAACTAACCTACCGGTAATATCTGTGTTATTAACACAACAAAAGCAAGTCTTGGATTGGATACAAATTGATCAAGTCGCCTTTAATTTGTGTTATTAATTAACAAACCTTTATTTGAAGTGAAAATAGTTGAATTAATCACAAGCAGGTGAAAATAGTTGAATTAATCACAAGCATAAGCCAACGTGCAAGTGTCACGGGCTCGGGTCACGGGATCCGTCACACAAGTGACGGGTTAATCCAGGACGGGCTAGCTTTCTATTTACTACTCGAAAAATGACTTCACTTTATACCGCCGCCGCGTATAACGTAACGGTATAATCATACTTGTGTTGTAACAAGCAACCAACTTTGAGTTGGCAAGGTTTAAATCCATCACTTCTATTTTATTGAACTTTACTCGTTTAAACTTTAACCAATGAAAAGGGGATGGGATTTTGGTGTCGAAGGTCAGTCAGTTCATATTCTGAAGCTAATTAAATATTTATTATTTTATTTTTTGCATAGATTGTTTACCCAATGCTGTAATTGGGCTTGGGCAAATATGAACTTGAAGAGGCCTACTAGCTTGTTTGTTCAAGATTACTTCCAATTGACAAAAAAAAGTGATGTTTTTTTTATGGATTGGACTTGGGCCCATATAAAATCGAAAAAATTGGTTAAGAAAAATTAGAAAATGAAAAAAAAAAAAGGAGTGAAAATAAAGCTTGAATCGATTAGTTTTCTCCTGAGAAGAGAACTTGCAATTTATACCAAGAAAGCACACAACTATAACCATTTGAGATATTGGATTATTGACTCGTAATCATTTGAGCTAAAAAAATTGAGAGTAGAAATTCTCTGTCTAAGAAAATTATATATAGCCAAACCTTGTAATTAATTCTGAAAAATATTAATAAAACATAAAATTCCCCCCTATCCGGGATATTGGATTGATTTAGTATTTAGTTAAAATACTAAATCAATCCAATCTCGAGAGAAAAGTCAATTGAAGCGTGGATACCAAAAATATACATAAACTAATACCGCAAGTTTCCACCACGGAAATCAAACATCCGGACTGACCATCAGGTCTAAAACTTAACAGAATATCCAAAATCATGCAGCGGAAAGAAAATAAAAGTCCTATGAGGTCACACCGCTCCCCGCCACATCGTGCTACATATCACTAATCAAAACCTGCCAAAACAAGTAGGGGTAATATCCATCAGCCATCGCTAGCTGGTGAGATGAAATACAGACAGAATGATAAATGAATAAAACTAGAAACATGCGCTCATAAAGATCCATAAG
>JAOWBR010178072.1:0-10895 GCA_028571145.1 Dionaea muscipula
GGTAATCAACGTATAGAGGGGTTCTCTCATGCTAATTGGGCTGGTTCACGATTTGATCGGAAGTCCACGGGTTATTGTGTATTTATTGGTGACAATCTAGTCTCCTGAAATAGCAAAAAACTGGCTGTTGTGGCCAGATCTAGTGCTGAGTCTGAGTATCGTGGCTTAGCCCATTTGAGTAGTGAAGTCTCCTTTTTTCAGCGATTTCAGGATGAGTTGAGATATTCTTCTCCAAAGCCTGCTCAATTGTGACGCGATAGTAAGTGAGCTGTTCATATTGTCTCAAATCTAGTATTTCATGAGCATACAAAATATATTAAGGTGGATTGCCACTTTGTCCGAGAGAAGCTTCAGAGTGATATAGTGCTGAGCCATGTGAAGATTTGTGACCACCTTGCCGATATTCTCACCAAATCATTAGTCGGAGGTCCTGTTGATTTCTTATGTAACAAGTTGGACATGATTAATATTTATGCTCCAACTTGAGGGGGAGTGTTATGAGATATATTGTGCTAACCATCTAAGGGTATTTTGGTACTTTTATAAGTAGTAGTATATAAGGGTTTAACCCTTAGTGAATGAAAGTAAGCTTTCCTATTATTCTCTTTGCCTTTGTTCACATAACTGAAACAAATCCATTGCTTATTTAGTCTATTTCTTTAGAATTGACATTCAGGGAATGAATTACTTGTCTAGTTTTTTTCTGCTTTAGTAGCATTCTATTTTATGTGTGGACAAGAGTATCTACCTGCCTCGGTAGTGTATTTTTAGTTCCCCGTGCATTTGGTGTACTGAGCTGTCAATTACGTACTTCATGATAGGATCTGCTTTTATGTGGAGTTTATGCACGTAGAGAGGCTGCATTTGGGAATTACGAGCATGCTAGAAAAGTTTTTGACATGGCATTGTCTTCTATTAGCGTGCTGCCACAGGTACTTGCTGTTTTTCTTTCTTTCTTTTTTCCTTTCCCCTTTTATTTTCCACTTGTGGCTACTGACTATTCCTTTTGATTTCTGAACTCTAATCTTTATTTGTTTTTTATAATGTCCTGGATCTTGACAAAAGATTACCTTTATCCTTGGACTTTATTCACTAATGGATCCATTAATTGCAAGCCACCTTTTCATAAATTTACCTATCAGTATTCATCAACTGAGCGACAATAATAGAAAGGAATCTGATAGAGATGATAACTATTCCTAGTGGTCAGAGGATTGGTGGCAATGAGAGTCCAAAATCTATACCATCACAAAAGCTCATCGGATTTAAGAGTCCAATTATCAGTGGGGGGCTGAATTCGGTCTTTTGGGTGAGAATTAGTTGAAGAAAATGCAGGAATCACTTGAAGGGGACTTGCCATTGTTCTGATGAGCCATGAATATGCAGAACTGCAGAACTAGCATCAAGTGCGTACTCTAGTCACTGGCCAGGAAAAAGGAACATGTTGCACGACATGAACATGCTAAATTTTTAAGTAACAATAATTTGGATGATGAATATTTTCTTTTATACCCAAGATAATGAATAAAATTGTGGATTAAGATGGTAGCCTTGGAAGGTAAACGACTTCGGATTAGTAAGAGTAAAACAGAGTATATTAAGTGTACTTTTTACGGTGAAGAGCGTCATGGCTCGAAAGTGGTAGTGAATGGATGAGGTATTCGTAGGACGAATAAGTTTAAGTACTTGAGATCTCTTATCTAGGATAATGAATAGATTAATGAGGAAGTAACAAACCGAATTAATGTGGGGTGGTAGAAGTGGAGGGCCGTCTCGGGTATTCTATGTGATAGAGGAGTACGTTTAAAGTTGAAAGAAAAATTTTATCAGATCACGATTAGACTTGCCTTGTTGTATGGTACAAAGTGTAATCGATCAAGAAAAGACACACAGAAGGTGGCGGGCCAGGGTTTACCTCTCCCCGTCTCTGAACCCGAACTCCAAAATATATCCCTGTCCCCATCCCCACGGGGATTCATTTTTTATTACCCCATTCCCCGTATCCGTCCTCGTTTCCCCTTTTTTCTTGTTTAAACTTTTTTTTTTTTAAAAAATTATGCTACAAATGATGCAAAATAGGTATTGATGCAAACTACTAAGTTAGTATAAATGATACAAAACACAAACAATAATAGAAGATGAAGTTATGCTACAAATTCTATGTAGATAGTAGATCACAATTCTCAAAAGTGTGCTAATTGAAGTGCTTTTCAGCCTTTCAGGGTTGATGAACAGATTTTCCGATTCTTCTCCTCAAACAGCCAGACTCTTCATCTCATCTTCATCTTCTCCTCTTCTTCTCTTTGCCTCCACCAACCTGTATACAAATAAAAATAATGTACAATCACCAATTTTACTGCATATATAAATATATATAATTTAAATTGAATGTGAAATACCATTCTAATCACAATCACCATCATCAACGTTTTTGTCCTCATTGATTGTTCCAAATCCATCTCAGTCCTTACTTAAACAAGGAAAAATAAATCATGTAAGATTAGTATATAAAAATGATTTTACAATTAAATGATAATAAATTAATTGGAAATGTCTACAACGGAAGATGGGAAGTTGAGTTAGTCCACGAGCGATGCAACTGCGGCAGTAGAGAAATGAGAAATGAGAAAGAAATAAAGGAAAATTGTAATAGGGAAATGAGAAACCCTAATATTATTGTTGTAGTATTGGACTATTGGGTTAGGATAAAATTTCTCCATTGGGCTAGGAGTATTGGGCTTGGCCCAAGGGAAAATGCATGATAAATGGATTCGGAGTCCTCACGTGGTGGGGTCGGGACGGGGCCCCGCGGGGTTATATGCACTCCCCGTACCCGACTTCGACCGGCCAACAAAATTATCCGACCCCGAACCCGTTTTGATCCCGTTCGGGACAGGTTCGGGGCGGATACCTGAGGTTCGATTTTTTTTTTGTCATCCTTATGGCGGTGATAGAAATGCGTATGTTGAAGTGGATGTAAGGTGTTACTCGAACAGAAAAGATAAAGAATGAGAAGATCCGTAATCAGATAGGGGTGACACCGGTGGTGGATAAGAAGAATGGCGTCTGCGTTAGGTGGGTCACCTGTAGCGGAGACCAACGGATGCGCCTATGAGGAAAGGGGAGTTGATTATCGTGGATGATAGGAGGTCTAGGGGGCAACTGAAAAAAACTTGGGGTGAAGTGATTATAAATGATTTTAGGATATTGCAGACTGATGCTTAAAACCGTATAAATTAAAAGATATGAATACGTGTGGTCGATCTTATCTAGTGGGATATGATCGAGATGTGAATGATAATGATGATGATGACCATCATCTGCTCAACATGAGGCAAGACATGTGCGATTCACTTTGGTGTTTTAGGATTGCTTTCATCCCTTTGATTCGAACATTTCAAATCACACTTTGGTTTCTTTTCGTTTAGGAGGGGGGAGTTGATTGTCGTAGAAGGTAGGAGAAGTTGGGGTGCCTGACACTTATATTATATGGATGTAGTGATTAGTAAGTGACCATTAAATGCTGCAACTGGCGATGGATGATTTCCAACATCGTAAATTAGAAGATGTGAATACATGTAGCTGACCCCACCTAATGGGATGTGGTCAAGGTGATGATGATGATGAATAAAATCTAATGATTCATCAATTCAACTCTAATCTTATAAGAAAGATTTGGAGTTTAGGGAAGTAAAAAATGTATCAAGCGGCCTTTGAAAGAAAAAAAAAAAAAAAACAATCAATGAAGTTATCTAGTTCAATCGTTTAAAACTCCATCACAGAGTCACTTCAACTTGTAGAGAAAGATGTGGTTATAGCTATCAAGGAAAAGGCTTGGAACTAATGGGACTAACAAACAAGATGTTGAAGGTAGAGAGAGTTGCAGAGAAGTACAAAGTTTTCCCTTTTCTGCCCTCATTCTATGTATCATGTTCTTACTAGGTAGCTCTGTTCTAAAAATCCCCACCCGGGGCTGTAGGTTCCGCCTAGGCGCTAGACCCCCCTCGACCGCCCGACTAGCGTCTAAGCGCTAGGCCCCTTTGTGAGATATAAAAATATTGTATATATTATACAACCCCTTTCAAATGCGGACATCCTTTTTTCAATAATAAAGTGGACTTTTTTGGGCCATTGAATCTATAAATCAAAGGCCAGGATTCAATATCAGATCAACAGTGCACTGTCTTACTATTCACCCACTACCAACAGTACTCAATCTCAGCCTTTGATTTCTCAAATCCAATTACCCACAAAAGTCCACTCTTACTATTCTAAAGAGGGCATCCTTATTTGAAACTAATTCATATATTATATATATATATATATCTTTAAAATAAATGTATATATAATTAATGCTATATATTAATATTTTTACCTTCATTATTTTTATTATTTCTTATTATTATTGAGCATTTGAGCTTTTTGGGTTATATTTATTTATTTTTTGTTCTACTTAGTCAGGTTTTAAAGGACAAGAGAAAAAATATTATTAAAAAAATAAAAAATTGTCTAATCTCTAGGTCCCGATTAATCTTCTATTAATCCTTCTAGGCGCTAGGTCCCCCTCGACCGCCCGACTAGCGCCTAGCGCTTTTTAGAACCTTGCTAGGTAGGAAACTATGTATCATGGCAACTTCTTTGCATACTCCTGCTAGGGATGTCAAAATATGATTTAGTTGTGTTACGTGTACCTATCCTCGATTACATATACTAGATGTTTCGGGGTTGTTTGGTTTGTTTTGAGTTTTGTAAAAATAGAGAATACGTTTGGTTTGATTTTTTTCTCTCTCTCAGTTTTCTAAAAAATTGGGGCACAAGGAGGAGGGGGAGGATGAGAAACCTATGAAAATTTGAGTTTTATTTTGAGATGATGATGAGTTTTGATGAAAATGATAGCTTGATTTTGTACTCAAAATGCTCAAAAAAAGTTTTTCCTGTTTTCCGCATTTTGAAGATTTTATACTATAAACTGTTTTTTGTTTTGAGAAAACAGAAAATTCAAACAAAATATGTTGTCTACGTTTTGAAAAACAGAAAACAAAAAATGGCCCCAAAATGACCATAGCAAACAGGCCCTTCAATTTTTTTTTATTTGCAGAATGCTGGAATTTCAACAGTAATATGGATAGAACGTTAAAGAATGATCTCAGGATCACTATTAAATTTTTATTATCTTGCTGTTATATGAACCAAGTCTTCTTTCAAAATAGTGCATTGGATGTAAGTGTAGTATTATTCCTGATTATAGGAGCTCTAGGTGTCTTGTTCTTTGATGAAATTGATCAGCCTAATATATTTGACTTATTGGCTTTACTAACTTGCTGAACTCTTTGGTTTTCTCCTTTTTCTGTTGAGGATATTATATAGATGTAAGGAAACTGCATGGTGGATACATCTCAATGTATTGTTCTTTTTGAGCAGGAAAGCCGATCAAATGCTCCGATACTGTACTTTTGGTATGCTGAAATGGAACTTGCTTCTAGTTCTCATGGCAGATCAGCTTCCTCATCACGTATATTGCATATTTTACATTTCTTGGGATGTCAAATTGCCTATAGTCCATACAAATATCAACCCTCTAGTGTGCAGCTGCTCAGGGCACATCAAGGGTTTAAAGAACAGTTGAAAACAGCACGAGCATCTTGGGCATCTGGTGACTATGATGATAGTTCAATTGCTCTTGTTTGTTCAGCAGCTTTGTTTGAAGAGTTCAGCGCTGGATGTACAGCAGCGGTTAATGTTCTGTTGGAGTCGCTTGCCATGGTACTTCCTGGTATAATTACTTCATCAACTTTTCTATGCTTTATTTTTTTTTTTCCGATGGATGCTTTCTGCTGAAGGAGCTGTTCCTCAGCTGCTAGGATAATCTTCTGACTTCAGCTATTAAGAAAATTTTATCAAGAAAGTTGACTTTTTAGGTTGTCCTACTTTAGTGGAAGCTCTGCTCATCTTTGCATCCTTACATGTATTTTCATCTTCCCTAGCAAGGCAGTGCTATCCTAAATCTCTTATTATTCAATATAATATTCTGATAGCAAGGTGAACTCACCAAATCATAGTAGATCCTCTTCATAGGTTATTTCACTTGCTTTTGGAAGCTACTAGATTTGACTTGCCAATTTGGTAAACATGGAGTGCTAGACTAGACCTGTTTTTTTTTCCTTCCATTTTTAGTCTCTCTTATCTATACATGGAATGGGACTTCCTACTATCTTGTGGGATGACAATATGTGTTTCAAAGCCGTTGGATCAGAGGCGTGTCTTGGAAAAGTACTCTTTTATGCTTTGAACAGCAAATGCTTTTTGTGCGGAGTTATGGATTTGGTCGTAACATTTGCCGTGTCTTCATCTTCTTTTTTGTGTCAAGTTAAAGACTAAATTTACTCCTTGTTTCTGTCAGTTTTTTTTTTTCTGCTTTCAAATGAATATTTATGAGCGACTACAAGAACGAGCACTCCAGATTTATCTGACCTGGTGCTCGTTAAGTTTACTTGTATCAGTTGACTTTATGACAGAACTTGGATTCCTGATTCTGAGTGATCTGTTGGTAACCATGCCAAACATTTGTCTGTTTTGATGCTTTTGTGATAGTGAATTTAGGGAAGTTGATCATAGGTGGGAGTTAAAAAATAAAGTATCTTTCATCATCACCATTATCATCATCTGTACCGTTTCTCATTAGGTGGGGTCGGCCGTACGTATTTGCTGCATCCGTTATGTTAAGTTGCAACATGCTAAGGTCTCTACGAATCTCTTCGTTCCAAGTCTTTTTTGATCGACTCCTGTTTGCCCTGTCTTCCAATATAATAAACTTTACTCTCCTAATAGGCGTATCCGGCGGTCTCCGCCATAGATGACCCACCCAACACGGATGCCCCTTTTTTATCTTATCAACTGCCGGTATCATTCCGATCTGCTTACGAATCTCTTTATTTTTTATTTTCTCCCTACGAGTAATACCGCACATCCACCTCAATACGCATCTCTACGATTGACACTCTACGCGTGGTCAAGTGTCTTTCTAGTGAGGAAAAATGTTTCGACAATTGTCCATTGATAGAAGCATTTACATGAGAAGGTGGGAACAAAAATCTTTATGCTGGTTCAGGTTCATTTTATGTACTTTGACACACTTATGGTGAAGGCATGCTAACTTGTTGGATCATTGTTCTGTAAATATCATCTTTTAGTTTGTATATGTTTGAGATGTGCTTGAATGGTCTGTTATAGTTGTACTTCCATCATTTCCCCCTTGTGTTGATTGTACTGAACCAGTTCCTTTATACTTGTGTCTTCATATTTTACAATGATTTTCTGGTTTGGTAACTGCAGAAACTAAAAGAGGAAGTTATCAGCTCGAATTCCTGCTCAATTATTATTTGGCTGTTAGTCAGAGGCACTATGACCAAACAAGTTTGTCAAAATTGTTGCCATGTGTCTCACATGGATTGCAGATTTACCCCGAGAATCCACAACTTTTTCGTTCCCTGGTGGAGGTCTGCTCTACATACATCGTTCCTAATAAGCTCCGGCAGCTCTTGGATAGTCACTTTCAAAAGTAACATCTTTGTTTTTATATCTACATGCTTCTTTTTTGGTAATTGTACGTACTTAACTAATTATATATTTTTTGTGTACTATTGTTCACTTTGTTTCCACGGTAGACTTCATTTTGACAGTATTACTTCCAATTGATCATTAGCTTTCAGTTGGGACATGATGCTGATGTCAAGCATACTAAAAGTAGATGCTCGGGGAAGGTACCTGAGAGTTAGAAGGGTGTGTTTGCTAGATGTGGAATATCATGGCAGACTTCGCTCAACTTTAGCAAAGGAAGTACTAGCGCCACAAAAAGGCACCATTACAAAAGGAATAATGGTGATAGAGTGAGGATGTCTGAGGGAAAGTAAAAGCTAAGAGCCATTGCTATGAGGCCATGCTTAAGTTAGGAATGGTCAGAATATGAAGAAATGTAAGTGTACTAAGAGAGACGTAGAAGGCAGTAAATGAGCGACGGCTAAAGTGTACTGAAGGTTATAGGATAAGCATCACTTAGAAGTATTGAAGGTTACAGGATAAACATAACACAAAAGACAGAGAAGAGGAGTGTTCAAATTGCAATAGGAAGTCATAGCTGAAAAAAAGGAATTGGATCAGGTTACGTGCATGAAGTATGATGAGGAACAGGTTGTTCTGGCAGATGAGGATAATACGTAGTAAGTGGGGTGGAGTGGATACTTCCACAAATATTTTAGTATTGGGGAGACTTCAACTATTTTAGGAGAAACTTGGTGATGGTGAGGTATGCATAAAGCAGTATTAGAAAAAAGAGCGGATGAATCAGCCAAAGATGATGATTAGAAAGAAAGCAGTTGGGCCATATGGAACTTCAATGAACTTGTGGAAACGAATGTGGGAGTAGGGATCAAAATGAGGCAGGAAGGTTATGGTAATTATAATGCCCTCCCCCATATCAGTTTATGTGTGGAAGATGGACAGTGTAGGCTATTTTAAGGCATCTAATTAAGGATTTGCATGTGGTGTTTAATTTTTTAAGGTGTACGATTCACTTAACAAGTGCTTTGGAGAATATTGTATATGGAGTTTTTATTGTATTTTAAGTTGCAATGATATTGGGGAGTAATAACTTGTGTGATGACACTTGTGAAGATGCATACTTTATTGTTTTGGGCCCATATTTGTTCATCATGGTTACGGACGAACTACTTGGCACAATATAACTGGGAATAGGTACCTTGTTAAATGTCAATTGTTGTGGTAGAAAAGATGAGACAAAGGTGTATTGCTAAGTCAGAAACTTTTCATTGAGTCTTTTCACTAGCTTCCTGTTGCTTCAAGTCAAATCATCTGTCCTCCTATTGCTAATTCATGAACGGCAAGTTTCTGAAAGAAGAATCCTGAATACTTTGTCAAACTTTGCAACAGAAGACCAACCAAACAATGATATTTGAAAGATGCTGGAAGGAGTATTTAACCAGAAAACAATCACCGTAAAAAAGGAATCAAGTGGCCGGCAAACAGCACGCATCACCATTGCGTCCAACAAGGAAAAGGGTGATCCACATTATAGGCACATAGGATGCAAACCGTTGACGATTGATCAGACCATTAGATGGCAATAGTTGAACATAAAAAGGAGCGCATGGATTAGTAATGTGGCTGAGTGCTCTTTTTCATTCATATGTAAATATGACCTTACTTGATCCAGTGATTTTGTTGCTTGCAAACATCTGCTAACGTTGGGCTATTTTAGCATTATTCATTCTTTTGTATTGCATGTTCTTTCATTTTCTGTATTCTGTTCTTTTGTTCTTGTTTCTATTTGCAAAGGGGAACTTGCAACTGTACTTCTCTGCTCCTAATCATGTATACCCCTTGATGTTGTTCTTTGGCTTAATTTTTGTGATTTCTCAATGATTCTCTCAGGAACCCATCTGTGATTGCTTTACTTTTTGCCCTGTCCTTTGAGCTCAGCAGAGGAGGTTTGCAGCCAAGAATCCATGGGCTCTTTGAGAGGGCATTGGCCTTGGAGCAGTTGCATACATCTGTATTACTTTGGCGTTGCTATATTGCATATGAAATCAATGTGGCTGGCAACTTTTCTGCAGCCAAAAGGATTTACTTTCGAGCAATACATGCATGCCCATGGTGAGACTTCTCCCATTTAACTTTGCATTTTTGAGCGACAGTTTATTTCAATTCTATAAATGTGCTGAATTTGGTTTGTCTTCTTTCTTCTGTTAGAATCCTTGAAATGGTACCTATTCCTTGAATTAATGCTGCTGCTTTTGAACAGTGCTGCTTTTATAGCACTTTCTGTTCCAGCATCCTGACCTACCTCTCTGGGAAGACCTATGTGCTTTTCTTGTCCATTTTTTCTTTGGTCAAAATTCTTACTTGTTTCGCACTGGTGGGAACTATATGACACCCTGAATCCTAATCCTAAGGAGCTACTGGTATGTTACACATTATTAGCCAAGTAACAAACCCATTAGATTACCAAGGCTACTTGAAATTTTGACTCATCATCGAGTAATATCAGCTTTGGGAATTACAAATATATGTCCACACACTGTTGATGCTCGAGTGCACCGAACTACCCAAGTTAATTTCAATCCAAAGTGAAATTAGTTTTCTTTTGGGGAAGGATGAAGTAATGATAAGTTCATAAATGTAGTTATTATTTTGTTTAGGTACTGTCTGGTTGCAATAGCTTTAAGAAGTTCATTATTCTCTAAGTCGTTTCATGTCTATAAATAGATAAGGTCCTGTCATATCACTTATTTGCAGGTCAGTCTTACGTAATCAAATCATTTGCGTTAATTTTGGGTTATCAAGTCGCCTGAGTTCATTGTGTTTGAGTGGAATTAGCTGGTAGCAGAGCCGAGGTTTGCCTTGTGCCTCTATTGCCGATGCTGTTCTGCCCCAACACTACCGAATGGGGCTGCCACATCCTGCTAGCAAGGTAGTCACGGTCAAGATCCTACCTTGGATCGTTAGGGGGTTGGTAGAATTGGATCGTAAGATCGAATCGTAGAATCGTAAGATCTAAGAAAAAACAGTAAAATAACACTTTTCTTTAAAATAGTAAGATCATAGTAAAAGTTTATAAATCCTTGAGTATTTTTTACTTACATGGGTACATTTATAAAAATATTTTCAATTCTAAATAAGTATAAAACTTGCACATTTACAAAAATTTGCACATTTACAAAAAGTTACATATTTACAAAAACTTGCACACTTGATTCTCCGCCTTTACTATTTATTTTCGTTTTTGTTTTCTTTTGCTTTTTTCCGTATAATCGTATAATGAACTTAAAGTAATTTATTTAATATGAATTCTAAATTTAAATTATGAGATTATTCTTATT
>JAOWBR010178083.1:0-10894 GCA_028571145.1 Dionaea muscipula
ACGGAAGGTGTGAGAGATGAGGCATGAGCTAATCACAGCGGAGCGTGTGTTATGAATGAGTCATTGAGCTAACTCCAAGAGGACTCTGAACGAGCCCCGAGCGAGAAGAATATCCTGAATAGACATCCTGCAAAAGAGAAAAAGCATCTTCTGACATGCAGTTGATAAAAGGGAACCATAAATCCACCTGGACCCGGACCCCGAGCGTGCACCCCGAGCGTGCACCCCGAGCGTGCACCCCGAGCGTGCTTTCCGAGTGGGTTCAGGTATAGCTCTAGAAACCCGGTTTGAACCGTCTAATCTCCTTGTTCACGAAAGCATGGGTGAATACCCGTATATCAGGTGGATTTAGGTTGATCATGGGACGTCTGACTGGTCTGACTGGGTCGACTTTGAGAGAGCATTGCGGAAGATGCAGGGTTAATATCCTCATTGAAACTAGCGGTTTGTAAGTCTTCACAATGAACCATGGAATACCACTCTTCTAAACTCGGTAGTGGTTAGCGGTTCATGACACGGAATTTCTCATCAATGGTGGTCAAAATTTTTATCCAGCCCTGCCAGAAATACGTGGACCCAAGTTCGCTCAATGGACTGCCGATATGTTGTAACATCATCTGGATGTCTCATGACAACTTCGCCACGATGATCCAGTTCCTGAAATATCTGTGAGCTGAGAGAGATTTAGTACCTTGTTTGGATGGGAAGGCCTTTCGATGCAGGGAATAATCATGCATCTCTTCATAACCATCATAGAAGGCCTTTGAAAGACTGCTCCAAATTTAACGTGCGGTTGATAGACGGAGATATTGCTTCATAATATCCAGTCACATGGACACTAGAACCCAGCGTTTCACCTTCTGGTTTTCAACATACCATTTGTCGTAGCCTTTGTTTGATTCATCAGGGGCGTCATCTTGTCCATGATGTATGTGAGTATCTTGCATTCAATGATGTGCATCTCCATCAAATCGATGGAGACCATATATCATTGTTTATTCCAATAAGCAAAATGCCAACGATAAAGGCACCCTTAGACTCAACAAGAACAAGAACAGACTTGACGTCTGATGATTCACTTTGATTACTCATCCTCTTTGTTTTTGAACAGAAAAGATAGCACAGACCCTAAGTTTTGAGAGCTCAACTTCAACCTTACGACAACAGGAGGGTAGCAAGAGTGAGGTGGCTTGAGCGGGTGTTCTGATGGTCCTGGATTTGGGTAACCAGCTCGTAGTTGAATTGGAGAGGGAGGTAGTTGATGAACCAACTTGTGAGAATTGAGGCATGATAGTGTAACCAGCTTGAGATGACACTCGACAACTTGACTAAACAATAGCTTGAGGGGGAGCTTGCATTACTGTAACAACTTGAGATGGTTGACTCATCAATGGTTGAGCTGAGGTAGTTACACTAGACTAAGTGTTCATCATAAGAGAAGGACTAAAGTGAGAAGCATTTGCCATCATGGTAGTCATAGGAATTAGGAAGCAGTGCAATGGCTTATGATGCTTGTTCTAAGTCATACTCAGCTGCCCAGTCATAGAAGTGTCTTAAGGTTTGACATTAAACAATTGGCCCGAGTCCTGATGATAGTCTTAATAACGATGTATTCTGTAGGAAGGCCTTCAGGTATTGTCTCTGCAATATCATCATCATCTATAGTAATTCCCATAGTTACAAGAGCATCTCTTGCAGCCTTAGTTTTTTCCAAATACGTCTCTATATTATTATGTCCTTTCCTTACACCTTTGCATATTTGCCTTAAGTTGCAATATAATCTGCTTTTTGGCATCGACAAACTTAGATGTAAGATTTGAGTCTTTGACCACATTTGAGCAGCAGTAGTACTATCCACAATGTAAGACAGCTCTAGGACTAAGGGTTTGACCAATCATGTTAATGATATTCTTGTGTTGAGCCTTCCAGGTAATACAAGCATTTGCCACAGCCTGAGTAACCCCATTCGGAGCTAAAACATGTTGATCAAGGCATTTTTTGGTTCCATCAACAAAGCCATACAAAGATAACCTCTCGTAGGAAAAACTCCAATCAAAATACCCAAGTTGCATAGTTTTTTTCGGTAGGTAAACGTAATATATACATGACAACGCTATGAGGTTACACTGCTGTTCGGACATATCCTAACAGCCCCCAACATCTCAACAAGAATAACAATGATCAAACCATCAAATAAAAATGAAAACGAAAATAAACTAGGACTGACCCCTTCCTCGTGTCCTACCTCGGCCTCTCTGACCGCCACACCCTCGCAGCGCTTCACCAGATGGGGACATCTTGCCGTCTGCACTCACACTATCCATTGTCCCCACCTCATTTAACAGGTCATCTAGACACCTGACTACAGTTTGACATCCCTCCTGTTTTGAGACACTTTGGGACGTATTGTCAATCTCAAGAATATCCTCCATCAATTCAGATAATGGTGCAAATCTAGAAGCTGAAGCCTTCGACTGAATCGCCTCCACTAGTCTCCCCTCACAAACTGCATGCTTAGCTCCCGGTGCCCACCTCACTCTTCTACTCTTGCGAACACCCCACTCGACCTGCATCGGGTCCGCCAGAACCTTTCTTCCCGTGTCAACAATCGGTTCCACATCCGCCAATACTGTATCTTTCACCCTCGACACATCTGCACCTCCCTCCCTCGGAGCTACCAAGCTAGGCTCAACACGAAACTCCTCCCTCGGCAGCACAGACGCCATTGTCGATGGGGTCGTCACCCGCTGGGTTGTGCACTTAGCAATAATGTGCTCGAACACTCGACACACCTCACACTGCGATGGGAGCCAGTCAAACTCAACCTGTACAAAACTCACACTGCCCCCATGCCCAACGGTAATTTCCCTACAACACATGGAAATGACGCATCCACCTTGATACAAACTCAAGCAAAAGAAAGTCTAGACCTGGTAGTTGTAAACTGATCCATGTGAAGGGGTTTACCAACCAGACTAGCTATCCTACCCGATCCATTCGGAGTCCAAAACTCCAAAGGGATGTTGTAGAAATTGGTCCACACCGGGACGACAGATAGTATCTCTTTGGTAAGAGACATCCTCTGTATCTATCACCAAAGCAAAAGAGGTTTACCCGCTACGAACCAAGATCCTTGCTCGAGGGCACCATCTCGTCCCTCCCTACTCGAAAACCGAAAGATGAAGAAACTGTTCTCTAAAGATCTGACATCCACCACCTCAAAAGACCTCCACAAAGATAGCACCGAAGATCTCAACATTTCAAATGGAACTGTAGATTGCAAGAAATGACCCACCAAGTAGAGGCCCCACTTATCCTCATTACAATCTGTCTCCTCCATCACGACGCTCGCCCTCCCATCAGCCAAAGTTGGAGGAAAAAAGGGAATCTCAACATCAGATCGCCTATCCGAACCTGTAACGGATGCAAAAGATCGAATGCTCGGACCTCCATGGCTGCCCGAAGCAACACCGGCCACACCCAAAGGTCGCCTATCTCTAGACTGACCAACCAAAGTTGAGCCCAATTCTGGCCAGTCCGCCCCAACGCGGGCTAACAACGGCTGACCACCACCGTGGCCCCCTCCAACGCACCCAACCCCCTGGCCACCCGCCACCACCTGTGCAGCCGCCATCAGGGAGTTCTTCCCACCATACTTGTCGTTCGCCACCAAGTAGCCAGCCTTCTCTCTACTGCTCATCCTTGAACACGCGTTGCCCACACCAGATCTACCGCCAATGGCAGCTGCAATTTCACCACCAATGACACGTTCATTCTCACCGGCCAGGACCCCATCGACTCCCTCCCACCCGAACCACAACAACCCTGTTAGAGTTCACCACGCTGCTCGCGACCTCGTCCTCCACCAAAGACAGCGCCAAACTGAGGTCTGGAGCAGGTTCAAAGTCACCCGCTGAACTGTGGTTAGAAATCGGTAGTCGCCACCCTCAGAAGAACCCCCTTGCTCTGCAATCAGAGGCAAAGGTGTCCGAATCGTCGGTGAAACTCGTCATGGAGATACGAGAGACAACATTAAATCCGCAACTAAGCTCTTCTCTACCTTCACAATCGCCCGCCAATTTTGATACAGATCAGACCACCCCGTCCTCGCCGTGTACTCAACTTGTGGTCGGAGATGTTGGTGACAATCCTCGAAGGAGGTCCGTCGTGCCCTTGCTCGAATCGGAGGAGCCAACTCTGGCTGAAACAGAGGACCTAGCCTCAGCGGTTGCCCAAGCCCCAGAAATCCCAATCTTAGCAGTGTTTTCCAAAACCTAGTAAGAAGGGAGAGAAATTTCTCTCTCTAACCCATTCTCTCTTAGAAACCCCAATCTCAACATCGAGTTGCGTAGTTAGACTCATCAAAAATCACATTAGGTAGAAAGATTGGATTTTGAAAGCTTGACATCTTCATATATCAATTGATACACCACACTTAATTGCAACAACTCCAAAAGCTACAACTAGAGCTTCTCAATTGCTCAACCTTCAACAACTAGAAAAAAAAACTTAACACCCTCAACAATTAAAACCCACACCTCAACAACTAACGAGAATTAACCGAACCTCCGACAATAATCATCAACAAAAAATCAACAACTCAACAACTTTAACAAATAAGCAACCAACTCAACAACATAAGCAATCACAAGAGGGAGAAAAAACTATTTATACAAGAGGCTAACAAACTGGACTGAAGCTACACTAATCATAACTTGACATCTGTCAGTCAATGACATCTAATAACATCAGTCAAACACAGGTCGGCTGCCATAACAATTCCCCCATGAGGCTTCCCAACTTGTGCGATATCATGTTGTATCTTCGATTCACTGGTTTGATTTGACCGAGTATCAAATAGGTATGTGAAACTGTAATTCTTCTGGACTTTTATGCCTTCTGGAACACCTGAAATGGTAATTGTGACACAATTTCATGTACTATAAGTTGCATGTGACCATATTAAATGAAAATTTTGAAGACTGATGAACTTAAAACTAGGAAACAATAGGTCCATCGGCAAAGTAGAGAGAGAGGCACCCTGTCCTTTTTATGTTTGTGCTGCGGGATTCAAACATGAAAATGGTCACAACTTTACTGTTCTTCCCCCCCCCCCTTGTTTGAGGTTTAACAACAATGGCTGAATTTTGTTGAGGAATCTACTCTCCCAAAAGTAAGGCTCTGTTTGGTTTGCATCATTTTCTGTTTTCTATATTTTTTGTTTTAAAGAAAACAGAAAACGTGTTTAGTTTGAATTTTCTGTTTTCTATTTTTTAAAAACAGAACACAGTTTTTAGTTCAAAATCTTCAAAATGTAGAAAACGACAAAAAGTTATTTTCTGTGTTTTCAACAGAAATTCTTAAAACACCCAAAATATTAAAAAAACTCAAGGCCCGACAAATTATAAATTATAAATTATAAATTATAGATTATAAACCAAACACGTTTTCTGTTTTTACTGAAAACTAAAACTGAAAACTGAAAACAAAAAATAGATAAACCAAACAACCCCTTAATTTGGGAATATCATTTGTATCTTCACACGCCTTCCCATGTGGATGCCCTTTAGGTGTGTATCTTCATTTGTTCGCGTCAAATCTTGCAGTGTTGACAATCGATGGGAAATGTCCTGACCACCTGAGTCTAACAATCAAAGAATGACAAAATCGAGTAATTGAAGAATGTTCCAGAAAGGTTATTAACAGAGAGGAAAAAGAGGATATTAAGATGGCCTCCGCCGTGGATGATCGGTGGGGTTCATCGTACGAACGATTCTCCAGAGGAATCACGTATCGTTGGAAGCTGATCGAACGATTTAATGATGATTAGCTTGACCTTTGAGGGTAAGCACAGAAAACTTTGTCGATCGAAGTGAAGTAGAACGAGCTGAATGTGGAAGAGATCTTGATCTTTCTTGGAGCAAAATGATCGTAGTAATTTGCTTGGAGTATGATATTGAATATCTTGATGGTTCGAATGAAAAGGGTTTATATAGGCTTAGATTGTTGGTTGGTAGTTTGAAGATAGTCTGTCAAGATTAGTTCTTGGTCAATTAGGCCTTTGACCGAGTCGTACCTATTTCGTTTGAAAAGATGAATCGGTTATTTGTAACTGATTGTGTTTAAGAACTATGTGTTTGTAATAACTGAATGTATGTTCTGTTATCTTTTGATCTTATCTCTTTGCTGAGGTTGCGGTTTGACTTGGTTAATTGGCTCAATGGGCCTAGGTACATATGATCCGGTCTTGATTTAGTTGAGCCATTTATGGCTAAGCCCAATTTTTGCCAATACAATTAGTCTCCCACTCTCTAGTTTAGGAGTTCCTAAGGCGGAAAGTAGCTTCTGTGCCGATGAGTTCGCACTGATGGAATGATGTTTTTCGTTCGACAGTAAAGGTTTTTCAAACTTTGATAGACTGTGAAGGTTTTTTCAAATCTTGATAGACTGAGAATGTTTTTCAAACCCTGATAGATTGGGAAGGTTTTTCAAACCTTGATAGTTGAAGATGGTTTCTCAAACCATCGATGTTGCTAGTTGGGATGAAGTGATCCGTGGCTAGCTTTGAGAAGAAAGATATGATGTCGAACGGAGTTACTCTTAGTATGTGGACTGGAGCGTGCCGTTTATGTTTGTTGGATTCTTTTTTTGTCGAACGAAATAAATCGGTACGACAATTTGTGAGGTAGGCCCTCGGACCCTCGGCTTTGTGCGACAAACCCTCATAGTTGAACGAAATGAATCGATCGATAGTATGCAAGGTAGGTCTACGGCTTATGTAACTGAGTTTGTGGAAGTCCCCCGAGATGAACAGGGTGGGCCCTTGTCGTTCAACACTCAAGGTAGGCGCTTGGTGTTTGCAAATGAAGTAGTCTTTCTATCGATCGAAAGAACTTTCGTGATATTAGGGTTTTCACGCCCATTTTAAAGAGGGGTGTTTTCAGGGTTATCAATGAGACCTTGATGTGACGTATGTGTGCCGCTTCGGTTGTTGTGCCACCAATTGAGGTAGTGACAATTTGTATTAGGTGGTGGAGAGGTAATTGATTATCTCCCCGATCGTTGTGAGGGTTTTTATGAAGGGTTTTTTACCCTTTCGTCTTCCTCATTTTAAAAGAACACAGAGGCCTGGGAGAAAGAGGAGAAATTTTTGGAGAAAGAAGAAGCTTGATTTCAAGTAAGTATCATGATCTCTTTCTAGCTTCCCCTTTGCATGATTTTTTTTTTATTCTGTTGTGGGTGTTTTTGAAATTCTCCTTTTTTGCCTTCTGAACATGGCCTGCGATTTTTTCCATGCTTCGTTCACTTTCAAATCGCCGAATAGAATGTCTTCAAGCCATGATTTCAACGGGAAATCCATATGGGATAGTTGAAGGTAACCGTTGTTTGTGGTTTTTCTGCGGAGGGAAACTTCATGGCTATGGAGATTTCAGCCATGGAAGTTGGGGCTCCTGCTACAGAGGTTACGGTTCTTGCTCCTCGTGGTTACGTTGCCAAGGAGAAGAAGAAGAAGCCGATTCGTTGTTTGTTTGCGAAGGGAAGGACTCGCCATTTCGTCGACAGAGCTTGCATAAAGATAATCGATCTGACCCTTTCTGATGCTGAAGCTCCTGATTCTTTGAGGATAGTTTGAAGATGTTAAGAAATCTCTTTAGGAAATTTTGATGTACTGACTGTTCATTCGAGATATTTTTCTTGTTTTGAATTTTTGTGTTTCGATTTGATCCTTGATTCGTATTGAATTTTTCTTTGCCTCCGTTTTCTTGACTTTAACGCTTATTTCTTCTCTTTATACTTGAAAAAGATATGGAGGGTAGAATGAAAGGTAAAGTTATAGTCGTTGATCCTGATCTGGTTGATGACAAAGCATTGGTTTTTGATGGGTTTACTTGCGTTGCGAGTTCGGATAGTCCGGTAGTATTAAGTAGTGATAGTAAGGACGAGGTTCCTGTTGGAAGGATAGTATCAGAGGTGTGAACCTCGTCGAACGAAGTTGTTATTCGAACGAATCCTCGATCTTTTCTATTGTGAAGTCCAAAGTCGTGCTTTGATGACGCTGGCCTACTGAGGACACGACAAGAATACGGTATCCTTGAGTCGATCGACCTCCGGATACCTCAATCTGTAGAGAGGGCTGATTGGAAATCTTCGGACTGGACGTCTTTCTGTGAGTTCCCATTTCACTAAGGTTTTAGATTTTCGCTCCCATCGTTTGGCCGCGGATATTTGGAATATTATGAGATCGCTCCTAGCCAGCTGATGCCGAACGAATGAAGGATCTTATTAGGCCCGAGTGTTTTATGCCGGAAGTGAAAGATAGAGGTGGATGTCGACGTCGTTCGGTGTTATTACTTTCTAAAAGAACATGATTACGAACGAGGTCGATGCCAGCTATACCTTCGGAAGGGTCGAAAGCATCTCATTACCAAATTGACGACGAATGACCGAGATTGAAAGGATGAGTATTTTTTTTTTTTGTCCGAGGAGATATATATGGAGACGATGGTTGAGGAAGTATTTGGAACGAATGGAGGTCGATAGGTAAACTTGATGAGATGCGAATAAGGTTTCAAGTTGATTCTTTAATGCTTGATTTTCTTGTCGTATGGTAGTGTTTTCTGATTCTAAGGTGCGAAGACGTTGGATATACTCTTGAACTTTTGCTGCCAAGAGAGCCAGTTGGGTGGCGAAATCGACTGTCTGTCCATTATTTGTTTGGTCGTTGGTAGGATCCATCTTATTTTGTTATTGTGATCAAATTTTGATTGTCGTGCGCCAAGTATGTCAGTACCCCACGGTGGATGCTAAATTGTTCGCGTTAAATCTTTCTGGGTTGACGATCGTTGGGAAAGGTCCTGACCACATGGGTCTAACAATCAAAGAATGACGTAAAATCAAGTAATTGAAGAATGTTCCGAAAAGGTTAATAGCAGAGAGGAAAAAGAGGATATTAAGATGGCCTTCATCGTGGATGATCGGTGGGGTTCATCGTACGAACGATTCTCCAGAGAAATCACGTATCGTTGGAAGCTGGTCAAACGATCTAATGATGATCAGCGTGACCCTTGAGGGTAAGCACAAAAAACTTTGTCAATCGAAGTGAAGTAGAGCGAGCTGAATGTGGAAGAGATCTCGATATTTCTTAGAGCATAATGGTCGTAGTAATTTGCTTGGAGTCGATGAGATAGATGATATTGAATACCTTGATGGTTCGAATGAAAAGGGTTTATATAGGCCTGGATTATCGGTTGGTAGTTTGAAAACAGTCTATCAAGGTTAGTTCTTGGTCAGTTAGGTCTTTGACCGAGTCGTACCTAATTGATTTGAAAAGATAAATCGATTATTTGTAACTGATTATGTGTAAGAACCGCGTGTTTGTTATAACTGAACGTGTGTTCTGTTATCTTTTGGTCTTATCTCTTTACTGAGGTGGCGGTTTGACTTGGTTAATTGGCTCAATGGGCCTAGGTACGTATGATCAGGTCTTGGTTTAGTTGAGCCATTTTATGGCTCAGTCTAATTTTTACCAATACATGTTTTGTTGAGGAATTCACTCTCCCAATAGTTCAATTTGAGGGTAGAAGGTTTGGAAATATCCTTGGTATCTTCACACGCTTTCCCATTTGAATGCCCTTTAGACGTGTAGACATTCCGCCGGCCTTCGTCATCCCATTTGTTGAAAAAATGGGGATAATAGGATTCAAATTCATGCCCTCCTCTCACAACCCGCTATAATACTATATCGATGGGAAGTTTAGAACCCACTCTACTAAAGCTCGAGTTTAGGATAAAAGACAAAAATCATTTATATATGTCTCATTTTCTATCGTTATGCCAAACAGTCGGAATATATGAACTTTGACGAAGCATACGAGGAGGTAGCAGTTGAACTGGCTGGACAAGACAAGGTGTGGTGTTATTCTGAAGGGAGTTGACCTGATCACTATGGATCCCATGATCCACACAATGGAGAAGAACCAGGATGAGAAGGTGATTGAAATTGCCCTTGCATCTGTCCTCTGAAACTGACTTATGTGCTATTAATGTTTGTTTTACGAATCCCGAAAGAGTGCTGAATTTGTCTCTCATCATTGTGGTGATAATTGGTGGTTATCCTCTTATAATTTATACTGCTGAAAGAAACATATCAAGCTAACTATTATATACTTTCGACGACGGTGTTCCTGCTGACAGATTAATTATATGCCAGATTGGTTTCTCTGTTTAAGTTGTTTGCTGTTAATGTTTGAGTTTCACTCGGTGAAAGCTGGCCGATCCTTTAGTGTATGTGGATGTTATATTTCACCAAGTCTTCACTTGAGAGGGAGGCTCGCCATTTAGGTGAAAGTTAGTGTAGAATCACCTAATATATGATGTTCAAAAATAACATGGAAAGAAAATTGCTATCTTCTAGACCAGAAACTTGCTGATACAGATGTCTTTAGGAAAGAATTCTGATGTTCAGTTGTTGACTGAGATAAACTCATTAGTGTTATATTCAATTTCAATCTCTTCTCATCCACCGATGTGGGATTGGAGTATCGCAAAATCACCTGACGAGAATTGGAAAGGTTAGCTTTCTACTTTGTTCTAAAGATTTTTTTTCATCAGTCAATGGCCTTTGCCTCTCATTTCATGATCTCAGTGATTGTGCACTGCCTGTGGCTTTTGGATTATAATAATCACTTGAAGGATTTGTCATCCTTGCAGGCCATTGTTCTCGTAAAGAACTGACTTGTCCTTGGTGGTTTTTTGCACATTTTCTGATGATTAAATCTAGAAATGGTAATGAGTCGGTTCGGTTCGAGTATTGTCAAAACTATACTCAAAACCAAAAATCAAAACCAAAATCATAACCGAACCATTAGCTGTTCGGGTCGGTTCGGGTATTACC
>JAOWBR010178094.1:0-10893 GCA_028571145.1 Dionaea muscipula
GTCAAAGCATTGTCACGACGTAAGAACTTTGAATACAGGGAGGGACTCGTACTCTGGAATTTCTTCTGCTCCTTACTCACACTCACTCTGTCACTAGTAAATGCTCTCAGGTAAACAGTGTACTATTCTTTGCAAAAGGCCAACCCATTCTTCAGAGGTATGAGGTCGGTATATATAGGCGTAGAAAGTGCTAGGCATTTATCACTAATTTACAATGATCAAAGGTTGTCATTCATACAGGTGTCACTATGATGGATGATAAGGATTGAATCTGATGTTGCTTTCGTTCTTCAGCAGCCTCTGCTACAAACGGTTAAGTGTTAGAGCGTCGTCACATGCTATAGTTGTCTTTATTTGTAGGGGACCACTGCCTAAGCCCTGGGGCGGCGCTGTTTCTTATGGGTTCATGTCCTGGCTGGTCCTGATTGAGTTGTCCCGGGCACTCTAGTGTTTGGTCTGCAATGGTCACGCAGCCTCCGAGATAGCTGACATGCCGGGATAAATTCTTCTAGTTATAAGTGTTTTGAGCAGAACTATGTCCGGTGCTTAAAGCTTTATTGAACAGTCCCAGTCCTTGGCTCTGAGATTTAAAGTTAAGTTTCTTCTAGCCGGGACAGGGGATGTTTTGCTCCAGGTTTTGCTGAAAATTGGTAGATTAGCTCTGGAACATGAGGTCGTGTGAAATGATAGAGAAAACTCATAGAATTGGAGTGTTTATCGTAAAAAGGATAGGAAAAACTAGCTAAAGGAGCTTCTAAATATGGCCATTTTATGGTCATATCAACCCCGTCAAACTTAAATCTTAGCTTGTCCTCATCAAAGGAAAGAATAAAGAATAAAAAATTGGGGAAGATCAAGAAAAATATGCAAATGATGTGAGCAAGTCCTTAAACCATTAAAATTCTTCAACAAACTGATCCCCATATCCTTTTAAAGATTCAGAGGCTCAATCTCCGTTTCATGGAGCAACAAAACTTCTGCTTTCAACTAAGGAACGACAAAGAACCAATTTCTTAAGGAGTTCTCTCTATTTAATTGTGTTTTTTGAGGGAAAAGAAACCTCTCTTGGGTTAACTTCAAGCAAATTGCCACAGACAATGACCGGAAAATGAGAGTTTATTCTTCAGGTACACAAAATGTTTGTCTTTTTCTCCTAGAACTAACAATGCTATGGATCAGAAGGACTTAAAGAGCTTGAAATGTTTTGGGTAGGGGTGTGCTTTTGGTTTGGTTCTGATGAAAGATGTCCTAGGCACACCAAACTGATGGCTTATCTTTTTCCATTCACCCTGATCTCCTTTTTATTTTTCTACTCTTGCACCGACCTCTTTCTTACCATTTTTTGGGGCAGAGGTTTTTCATTGAACCCCAATTTCTTCGATTTAGTCCCGCCCACATTTTTTTTTGTCTTCTGTTTGAATTCAAGAAGGTTGTCCAATTGTGGGGCGGGCACTGAGGTGCACCTTTGTTGGTGCGGAAACTTTTTGCTTTGTTTTTGTTTTATTTGTTTGTTTGTTTTTTTTTTTTTTTTTTTTTTTACGGACTTGTGAAAGGCATGTCGCTTTCACTCTTCTTCATGATTTTATGTCTACTGACAGTTCCTCTTTCAACATCTTGGAAACTCACAAAAATCCTAATCTTTCACCTTATATCCCCACAATCTTGGTTGTTTTGCATATTTGTGGTTTAACCAAAGAAGGATTTGTCATCATTGAGGCTTCAAGAGGGTCAACTTGATAATTTTGTGGGAAAGATGGTAGGCGCTCTTGATTTGATCAAAAATGCCAAAATCATTTCCTAAGCAGTGTCGGTTCCGGGATAAAAATCATCATCTCGCCTTTGAAATGTGAGCCAGAAGTGTGATATAGGCCACAAAAATTACTCTCAAATCTGAAGGAAGAAAACTCGATTCTCGCAACAAATCAGATTCTTAGCCAAAACTTAATAGAGGCAGGTGTATTTTCTCTCTACCTCCTAGATTGAGTATGGTCAAAAAGCAAGACCGGGGACCACGGTAACAGAAAAATATTGGGTTAATGACTAAATTATCAAATGCGTAGTTTATCTAGGTGTTAAAGGAGAAATGAATAAACTGAAAAGGGAAGAAAAATTAAAACGGGGTCCCAACTTTTGTAAAAAGGAGGGCCGGGACAGGGTGACCGGGACAGAAGTCCCAACCCACCCCCTCAAACTTAAAATCTGGCCATTGTCCTCAATGGCCCAAAAGAACTATAAAAGAAGTAAAAGGAGAAAGTGCACCTGAACGACGTCACAGCGAAGCTTACAGATTTCTTGGTTATTCGAAATTGAAACCCCTTGACAAGAGTTCGTACTTTTCGGGAGATTCAAACAATTCCTCTCAGAACCCTAATCGACGCAGCCGGAGGCAATTACGAAATCGGAGCAACCATAGTGTTGCTGATTTAGTGGATTTCAGCTGAGTGGTGCACTGCATTAGAAGGTAAACCTGATCTTTCGAACTTTGCAAGTAGAATTTATAAAGGCTCATAGTGCATCTCATCAAAGAGGGTCCCGCCAAGCTTTGAATACTAGAAAAATTCAGCACAATCCCAGTGGTATTGTGGATGCAAGAACGATTCTAACAGAAAGAGATTTTGATGAGATTAGTTTAGTGTATCCTCTTCCCAATGGCTGGAGATTTAGATTACCCAGTGCGCTCAAGAGACCATTAAATCCACCCAACCCAAATACATTCGCGGTTCACTTTGATTCCTTGAAAGTCGGGCTACGGTTTCCTCTTCATTCATTTGCAGAATCCATTTTACAAAACCATGATTTGTTACCATGTTAGTTGCATCCCAACTCGTGGATGATCATTACTTCGTACATCATCTGATGTAGGAGAGCTGGGGCAGCACCTTCAATTCCCATGTTCTATAAATTATTCAAACTGATTGATAACCGGGATGAAAATCAGGTATCCACTGGGTATTTTAGCTTTGCACTAGTGAAAAAGGGGCTATGAAGTGGTTGAGATGAAGAGCAATGTGAAGTTTTGGAAAGTAAAATTCCTGTTCATTACTACAGCAGCAACAGAGTTTTTCACGCAACTAAAGACTGTGTAACTATCCCCGAAAATGTCAATCAAAGATGTGTTAGATCCAAAGGAGGAGTCTTTGGGAGACATGTTCTCTACAAAAACTCATACGGCTCCTAAGTGGGAAAGCATCATCAGTTTGAGCACTTTGGAAAAATATGGCATTTCCACTGTCCCATATCCTTATAGGCAAACATTCGTGGTTGTAAATTGTTATCCCAAAAGAATGTATCGGAATGACTAATGTGGAATTTCATTTGGTCATGCAGCTGACATAAACATGGGATTGCTAGAAGAGATGCAGAAGTACTACTCGCAGCACAGGGAGTGTTATGGTGTGGAAAAGGCTTTAGATGAGGTGCAACCTTCAGACATTGGAGAAGACGAACAGGGGCAAGGGAAAAGGAAGAGAGGTGAGAAGAAGGTAAGTAAACAAGGAGGAGGCGACCAGACAAAGAAAGTAAAGGAAAAGGAGGAAGAATTATTTGCATAACTGGTTACCGATAAGGCAATCAAGCAATATGTTAAGAAAAGGAAGTTGATCGTGTCAAAAGATGAATTAGAAAAAGAGAAAGAAGGGAAGAAAGTGGAGAGTGAAGCCAAATACGAGAAGGGGAAGGGAGAGACAAAGATAACAACCTTGGATATCATAAGAACAGAGGATGACAACTTAGAGCAATTGATAGATGGATTTTCAGGAAGTGACCGGAATATAGCGTGAAATTCTGGATAAAATGCTTTAGTGAATGAAATGGATGAAGAAGGTCAAGGAGAAGTGGTTGTGGAGGGGAGATTATGTGAGGTGATGACAGAAGGTGCCGGGGGGGGCAGTCAACGGTGTCCCGGAGGTGGTGATAGAAAAATCAGCAATTTCTGGTGGGGCAGATAAGAAATTGGTTGAAATGGAGATAGAGATTCAAAGTGATGATTTACCTACTGGGGCGGAGCAGGTCAGTGCGGAAAAATAAATGAGAGAAGTGGCAACTGATCTGGAGAAAAGTGGTGTGGTGGAGGCAGTGATTCAAACTGGTGACTGGAACCATGAAGAAGAAGGAAGAGAGATGGGAGTTCCTCTTGGTGACAAAGAATCGGCTGGGGCGGAGATTCAGGTAGTTGTTACGGAGTCCGCCGCTGAAGCAATTAAAGAGCTACTGAGCGCCCCATCAGAGGAATCAGTGTCCCCTCCACTCATTGAAAGTTTATTTATGAAGATGATTACATCCAAAGCGTTCCCCATCACATTCCCTGTATCATCATCGGAGAGACTGACACCAGAATGGGCCCTTCATAAAAGAAGTAGCATTATGATAAATGATGGGGCGGTGCCACGAGAAGCTATTTTCTATTCTTAGTTACATGAAGGTCTCTCTGAGGTGGACAAAGGCAATCTCAACATCACTCCCGTAGATTTCTTGGTGAAATGGTTGGTTGTTGGAGCTGCTGAGGTATGAGTACTCTTGCAAACCTAATTGGTAATAATCTGAGTTAAGAAAAGATCACTAACTCAGTTAATGTAGGTTGGAGTTGTGGCTGGCGAAATTGCAAAGAAGGTGGCAGATCTGGATGAGGAGAATCTTTCCCTGAAAGAGCAGCTACAGCTGAAAGAAAATGAGTTTCTAAAACAGTAGTTGAAGGTGAAGGACAGCTTGCTTAAAACTGCACAAAAGAATCTGATTGAATCAAATGCAGTGATTAAGAAACTAATGGAGAAGAACATGAAGTTAAGAGAGGACAATCAGAAAATGGATACTACTATCGCAGCTAGGAAGAATGACATCAGTGTTTTGGAGGGAACAATGAAGAAAAGGGAATTAGAATGGAGTACAGCTCAAAACAAGGCTGATGATGCTAAAAAGAAGATGAATGAGGTGTTAGATGCAAGAAGATAACTGGTTGAGAGTTTGAGAAAGGCGAAGGTAGACCATGCATCTGACAAAACATTGTGGGAAGAGAAACAGAGGTTGTGGGAAATTGAAAAGAAAGAGCTGGAGAAGTCGCAGGCAGAGATGTAAAAAATAAAACGAGAGAAGGACACCTTGCAGGTTGAGATGGAGAGGATTAAGAAGGTAGCAACGCAAGTGGAGGAAATGAGGTGATTGCTGAATCAGAAGACAAGTGAATGCCTGCAACTTGTGCAAGAGAAAATGGATCTCTAGGAGGAATCCAACAAATTGGAAACTGAGAAGAATCATATATTCATGGAGCACAAGGATTTACTATCCAGAGCCAAGAAATAAGAAGATCAAGTGCTCCTAGACAATGAGAAGAAGGTGAAGCTGAAAAAATGATTAGCGGTATGTTCCACACCCATTCATACCAAAGTGATGCAGGAGTACATGGACTCAAAGTATTTTGGGAAGGCAACGCTGGAGTTCAGAGTACCATGGCTTATAAATGGGTTTTTCCTATGTAAGGCCCAAATGGAGGAGGACTTAAAAAAGGCAAGGCAACCACTAACCTTGTTTGACGAGTTAGATGTAGAGAGAAACGTTTCCACTAATAGAACACTTGTGGAAAAGAAGTTTTCGAAGGAATGGAGAACTCCGCCCGAACCAATACCAGTGATAGCGGAATTGATCAAATTCGTAGAGGCTTGGTCCAAAGGAGAAGATTCAGCAGTTGGTTCAAGTAAAACCCAGCCGTAGTGGTAGTAACACTTAAAACATAAGATTAAATTGCCGAAGTGTTGTTAGAAACTGTGGACCTTCTTGATAAACAAAGCCTAATTTGTTCTCCTTGTATGCTTTACTCTATTTCTCGTGAAAAGGCTTGGGATACAAAAAGAATGGGGTATCGGCCCCGAATTAAGGGACCGTGACAGGTGGAAATGAACCATAAGTCCTGCATAAAACGAGAATAATTATTAGAAAATGAGGAAAGTAATAGGAAATGAATTACCGGCCCCAATTAAAGTAATAAAATCATAGAATAATGAATTTCTAGAATGGGGTGGAAAACTTCCCTGACAGGGGATTCCCACAGTGTTTGTGAAAAGACCATTCCCGATTCCCGGTAAAAATCATTAATGATGGGGAGGCGAAGAGCCCTTTTAAACTTAAGTGAGGGTAGGATAAATCCAAAATCGGTTCTCAAAATACGCGGTCTTCAAAACCCTAAACCTCTTAAGGCCCTCCCCTTTTAGCAACTTTTGTTGTTGATCATCAAAATGGAGGAATTCATCTGTACAGATCGGATTTGCTTTCGGTCTGCTTCGATCACCGAGACCGTTAGCATCCTGACGCACAAGGAGGTTAGACAGATGAAGTTTGCGTTTCCATGTCCCAGAAACTACTTTTGTGGTAAGCCACAGACTACTGATACCGCCATCACTACGGTGGACAGAAACACTGTGATAGTGCATCGTGATCACTCTACTCAAGGTCTCCGCTTTCCCTTACATTGGTACATCGTTCAACTCCTTACTTTCTATGAAGTCTTGCTGTCACAATTGACCCTAAGATGAATTGCCCACATAGTCAGTTTCATAATTATGTATGAGAGGGAGCAGGAAGTCCCATATCTTGCAATATTTGGTCGGTGTTTCGAACACCTAGAGGAACCTAGGAAAACTGGTTATTTCATGATTGAGCTCCAAAGTGGTTACAGGCTAGTGAAACACATCCCAAAAGTTCCAATAGTCTGGAAACGACCTTTTATCCATGTAATGAGTGACGATTGGCCATTGGAAACCTCCACTCTTCCAAGGGAACCCAACATGGCGGTCTTTGTGGCGATAATGAATGGTCTCAATGATCGCCAAGCCAGATTGTTAAGTTCATTCTAAGCACACCAGGCTCAAATCCGGAACTTTATAGATGAGGTAACTCTTGATTCCCTGGGGAAGTAGGGGATTGCTATTGTTCCGCATCGAAGTAAGCTCGATCTCTGTTTATTAATTATTCTCACTGTGCTCATATCTAATAGATTAATTGAAACAGGGAGATTGGCAATCCAATTCTTTAATCGTTACGGCTTGATGGGAACTAAGGAGAAGAATGCAGCCCGTCGAGATTGGCTAGCAGCAGAAAGGGGAGCCCGATGACGTGCCGAGTTGATTATTGCGGATCCACATGAGGAGGAACAATTTGATCATCTTCCAGAGCTTGATTCTAAGTCTAAATAGAGGTTGTGCCAGTGTGGTTGTAAAGGTTGTCTGAATTATCTGCAGACGATTTTGGTTCTAGTTCTTTAGTTGTTTTGTTCTCAAGTTTCACTAATGTAATTATTTTAATTGCTGCGGATAAAGTCCTGCCCTATAACCGTCTTAGACCCAATCGGTTATGCACAAATGTGTCCTGGGTTAGCCATTGCCTTGAACCCAGGCCGCTTCACCTTGAAAAGAATAGAATTAGTGGAATTCCTTTTAAAACAAAAACAAGAAGAAATTGAATGGAGAAAGAATGAACGAATCGGAGAGAGAGGAGTAACTTGCAATAAATTTATTGCGTTAGTTGTCCCGGATCCAAGATAACCTCAACTAAAGACCCTTGTTTCCATAAAATAACTTGTTTTATATTCACAGAAATAATTATCGAAGAATGAATGTGGAAACATAAAAAGGTAACTGCACTTCCCAGATTCGAGAATGCGGGGAGTCAGAGCATATCCATAATTGACCATCCGTGATTCGGTGGTCTGAAGAGAATCTACCATATTTAATGAAAATTATTATTGGCCAGGTAGATGACCATCAATTACCGAGGCTCGAGAAAGGTGCCTCTTCAGAGTTTGCTCTTGGTTGAATTCCCTCTATCTTCCTCGTCTTTCTCTTGTACTTATTGCTCTCAAAGGTCTGGCTTTTCCCATGTCTATTCCTACTCCGCTCCGGGCTTCCTAGATTTCCTCCCTCCCAAGAGAGGAAATTACTTCCATTTTGCCATGACAAACATTCTAACCTTAGAGGATGTCAGGGAGATGGTGCTGGCATTCCCAACACTTGAGTATTATCTATTTGGGTTGACGGATCCGGGTAGGTCTGTTGTTGACTATATCGATCGGGAAACCCTGTGTATCCACTTAGAACATTTCACTCGAGGCTTGCGTCTTCCATTGCCTTGTCTTCCGGTACAACTCTTAAATACGCATGATCTCCTTCTTGCACAGCTCACACCCAATGAAATCTCATACATTCTTGCTTTCATAATTCTGTGTCGGGATAAGGCGGTGGACACGACTACATTTTTTATTGGACACTCTTTTCTCCCTTGTGGAGGAAGCCGGAAAGATTGGGTATTGAACTTTGGAACCAAAGAGCGGGTTCAAGCTCATTCAAGACCTGCCAGAAACCCCGACCATCTGGACGAGGAAATTTATTGCAGTACGAAGCTTGGATTGGCCTCACGAGCATTTCACTCTATATCGGTTTGCAACCCCTCGGGTTCAAAGGAATGATTTCAATCAGTGGACCCGGAAAGAAAAGAGAGCACTAGAATCTTTCTCTGCTGCTCGACCAAAAATCCCTATGTGCCATGAAGTTGTGAACTTAGACAGCTTAGAGGAACACCTGCTGACCTCCTCGCTCCCCATCTTAGTAAGATTTCTTTTCCTACTCTAAGAAAAACAAATCTTTGAGTTCTGATCAAAGACGGTATTGTCGGCAGGATATATGCCAACAAAGTGTTTCTGGCTCTATGGCATGACTGGTTCGAGGCAAAGGCTGCCGTGGTTAGGCGGCTCAAGAAGAAGACGAAAACTCAGCAGGAAGCTTGGGGTGAAAGTGTTGAAGGTTCCGGAATGGAATTAGATGGTTGATAAAGATTCTCCTCTCTTCTGGTAGTCTCATTTTGCTCTGGTAAAAGAAACTTAATGCTGGAAACGATGGTTTGTATTATTGGTTACTTCGAACTCTGCGCGTTGAAAACATGGAAAGTTATTAGTGTGCATTTCTAGCTCTAGTCGGTGCCTCAGTTTCCGGGACAAAGGTATCGCCCCTTAATTAAAAGAATCAATCAAATATGACATACAATCATCATAGAGCATTTTCCTTGTGCTGTCTAAATAATCACCCTATTGAAGATGATCTATGATAAATAATGGGAAAGTTTATTCAAAGATCAGTTGCCGTGAATTTTTTTTTTTTTTTTTTGACAATTGCATCATGGCAAGTGATCTTGTGACAAATGAATAAAAAGAATAAAGGAAAAGAAAAAGCGAGGATGCTTCCCTAAATTAGACTATCCCAGGCGATCATCCCTCCTGGACATCCTGCTTCGGGCTGGCAGGATCCTGTAGGTTTAGGTCCTCTTTTTCTTCTGACATACTTCTGTCTTTAAAGGCTTTAAGTTTATACCCGTTAACCAAAAATTTTCCTTGTCCATCAGAAATTTCCACGGCTCCACTGGGAAATTTTTGGACAACAATGTAAGGCCCCTGCCATTTTGAATGAAGTTTTCCTGGAAAAAGTCTCAACCGAAAATTAAACAGTAAAACTTTTTGTCCAGGGAAGAAATGCCTAGGCACAATTTACTGATCGTGTATGCATTTTGTGTGTTCTTTGTACAGTTTGGCATTTGCGTAGGCATGAAATCTAAATTCGTCTAACTCAAGCAGTTGTTGTTTACTCCTTTCGCCCACGGCGGGAAGGTCAAAGTTTAAAAATTTCATGGCCCAATATTCCTCGTGTTCCAGTTCAACGGGCCGGGAGATGCCAAGATTTGCCATAAACTAGATGGAATGAGGACATTCCTATAGGTGTTTTAAAGTTGTCCTATATGCCCACAGTGCATCATCCAGTTTTATTGACCACTCTTTTCCATTGGAGTTCACTGTTTTTTCAAGAATTTGTTTGAGGTCCCTATTTGATACTTCTACTTGCCCACTTGTCTAGGGATGGTAGGGAGTTGCGATCTTGTGGTGAACCCCATATTATCGGAGCAGACTTTCTAAGAGTTTATTACAGAGATGGCTACCCCCATCTGAGATAAGGGCTCTAGGGGTCCCAAAGCGACAAAAGATGTTCTTCCTTAAAAATTTTAAAACCACCTTTGTGTCATTGGTGGGAGTGGCCACAGCCTCCACCCATTTAGAAAAATAATCTACAACTACCAAGATGTAGTTATTATCGAAAGAGGTAGGGAAAGGGCTCATGAAGTCGATGCCCCAAACATCAAAAAGTTCACACACTAGGTAAAGGAATATTTACCTCAGCAATATTCCTTTTTAAAAGAGCAAGCTCTTCCTTCCTCTTCATCTTGTCCAAGAATTTCTTGAGGTTAGGAGAGGAGTCACCTAGGAGGATGTTGGTGTACTGTTGATTCAATTTAGCAGTAGACAATTGCAGCCTAGCTTTGCTCATCACTCCTAAACATGTCTTTTTAGATGTCGAACCCTTCAGGTTCAGATTCAAAGATCCTCCTCCCTCCTCATCAGTGTTCTCCTCATTCTGGACATCAGCTTGAATATCTCCTTGAATGTTCTCTTGGAAATCTTGTGGAATCTCTGCTTCATGCCCTATCCTATCAATAATATCATCTTCAATTTGATCATCAGACCCCCCAAAATGGGCATCTACTGACAGAAAGGAGTTGTTCAGCACTTCTTTGAGAATAGGGTCTTCAGACGTGACAACTTCACTCGCACCCATGGCTGCTGATTCTTTGTCTGGTAAAAAATCCACAAACATAAACACATATGTAATTACAGATTTAATCTAAACAAAAAACATGCAGACGTGTGGAGATTAATTCTTAAGGATCACCTGTCCTGGCCTTCTTCGCAGCAGCAGGGGATAAAGTCTTAAGAGGCCTCCTCTTCTTAAGCTTTAAACCATCTACTGTATCCTCTTAAACCTCCTTCTCAATCAGGGCAGCTTCTTGAAAGTAGTCTTAGAGGTGGGG
>JAOWBR010178105.1:0-10892 GCA_028571145.1 Dionaea muscipula
ATAAAATCCTAACACTAAGCTCCCCACCGACAGCAAATTAAGCCTCATCTCAGGGATGTGCTTCACATTAGTCAAAACCAACTTTCCACCCTGCTCATTCTCAAGACAAACATTGCCTATGACTATGGTTGCCGCCACCCCGGCATTCCCATTTTGAGGTTGAACTTAGTTTTCCATTTTTATAAGTGTAGTTTTAGGTTGAACTTAGTTTTCCATTTTTATATTTCATTTAAGTTTGATTTAGTCATTTCTCTTCTTAGAATTGACAATAGAGGAAGGGTTTGACTGTCACACCCCACCCCGGGTGGAACGACGTACGACCCGTGGACCCCACCACGACCCGCACAAGCCTAACCGAATCAAACCGAACCAACGGTCCAACCAAAATCAAAGGCCATCATGCAATCACAGGGGTCTAACAACTGAACCGAAGGTCAAGATACAGTCTACCATCAAATCAGAGTAAAACCAAATGGAATCCAAAGTCAACCGACCAACCAACAACATGGCTAAACTGTATCTCAAACATCAAACATGCGTAAAGAAACTAAAATCATAAAGTCTTCATAAACCAAAGTCATGGGCAATCAAAAGAAAGTCAACAATCCAAAGAGGCCGCGAGATCCGTCTCCTCGTCTCATCCACCTAGCTGAAACCTACTCACCTGCAAAACCGTTCAATTGGGGGTATACACGGGGTTAATAGAGTATCAAGATCATGCCAAAACAATAACGATGTCGAGTTCCATTAGGGTGTGGAGGTGGTCTAAGTCAAACGTAAAGATATCATCCCTAGCACCTTAACCCGCGGCGCGGAGGTGCTAGGGTAACAACAGGACGGGACCACCCACCACCCGGATCAAACGCTACTCATGGAACAACAGAAGGAACGTATGACAGTGACAAGATGCAAAAACATAAGAAAACAAGTATCGACTACTATCATACTAACATGGAACCAAGTCATGGAAGTAATGTAGGGGGAAAACATGATATGAGATAAAATATAACAACAGTAATAATGAAGGAAGAGTCCACATAATACTCATATCATGCATCCCCAAACCTCGTGCGCATCTCGTGTTACTGCACACCAACTCCTAAGAACCTGTACGTCTAACTACGTATGCAACAAACCACAATGGTAGCACCCGAAGTCTACCCTATAACACAACCATAGTAGCACCCGAAGTTTACTAACCAACACAAATCACAAACACGGTAGCATCCGAAGTCTACCATAAAGAAACTCATAGTAGCACCCGAAGTCTACTATCCACACACATAACAGTAGCACCCGTAGTCTACCATACTACCAGCTCAAGTCGCGAACAATGGGATATCCCGCCAAGTCCATGGGTGTAAGCCAGTATGGCGACCAACTTACTACTCCATGGCAGGCCCCGTCCAGGTCGATGTCAAGACCTAAGGACGTTACGAAACACAGTAAATTATGTGGCCGAAGTCGACCCCCGAAGGAGACATATCCCTCAGGCTTAAATATCAATCACGAAAACCATGTCCACCTCATCACAACACAACCCCTCACATGATACCTCTCGCCCACTCACCGGAACAAGGACAGCTATAGGCCAGTAAAATATAAACGACAAAATCATGGATAACATCATGATGGAATAACAACACAAGCCTACATAGCTAGCACAGCATAAAAGTGGACGATAACACAACAATATACCATACAAATGAAGGATAAATGAGAAGGTGGAGAAATGCAAGGTTTGTGTACACCCCTCACCTGGAATGCTAATCCACGAGAGCAACGCTAAACCAAGTCATGGAATCCCGTATACGATCACGTCCTCGCCTAAACCAAAATGAGGAGAAAAATCTTACTAACAACATCCAATCACGCTAACTAGACAAAAAAAATAATAAGACTCCCTAACTAACTCCCTAGCACGTCTAGGATGCGACTCGGGCTCGACGAAAAATCAAAAAAAAGCAAAACGCAAAGAAAAGCAGGTCTAGGGCAGGCACGACCGTGCCCATGGATACTGGCAGGTCGTGTGCGACACTGTCTTGCTTGTGCAATTTGGCCGAATAAAAACACGACCATGTTCGGAAACATGGGCGTGTTTTCATGCCCGACACAGTCGTGTTCGTGTGAAAACGGACGTGTTCTGCCCAGCTGCGCGTCCTGTAGAAAAACGACGAGCACAAAAAACCAACTCGACTCCAAACCAAACCATCGACAACCAACATGAATACCAACCACAAAAGACCCCAAAAACGTGCACAAAACGAAACGAACATGCCACATGATCCACTCATCCATCCAATAATCGAAAACGGCACAAAATTGAGAAAAACGGCAAAACCGAACTGATGAAACACGATACATCGGATTTAACGTCCATGGCCACAATCATCATCGCACATCCATGAATCAAAAACCATGACTACAATCTTATGCATCTCTAATCACACCAAGGATCGAAACGGAAATGAAAAGAGTAAAAATCCAACCTTTAACGATAAAACGATGAACACGATCGATGCCGTCATGTCACGCCGCGCCACACCCTTCTCCTCTCCTCTGTCCGATCGATCACCATGAAGACACAAGAGAATGGAGATCCATCAGACCCATATCAACCATCAAAACCTCAACAACCAAAAGGATAAGAGAGGGAAGAAAGATCGGGATCTTACCGTCGCAAAGATGAGGATCCGATCAACGCCGTGTCGTCGCTGCCGCCTTCTCTCTCACTTGTTGTGGCTACTGCGGCTGAAGCAAAAGAGAGAGAGGGAGATGAGATTGGCGTACAGATGGGGAAGAAGAAGAGAGAAAAAAAGAAAGAGGAGAAATTGAAGGGATGGGGGTTACGTGGGATTAAATTCCGTAACTCCTAAATCAGATTTCAATGAGGGTAAAAGGGGCATTTCCCTTCCCTTATAATGAGATAAATATCTCACAAGAAATTAAATGCCTCCCATGGGATTCAAACTCGAACCCTCCAACATGAAATCCCCTCATTCGCTTCCACTAACCAGCTGGGTTAGGTGAAAGTCTTAACATGAAACCAACCGAATTAAATTAAAAACGATCGGGTTATCACAGGTTATTCTAGTTTTATTACCTATGTGAGTGATTCGGAGAAGGTTGAACCAAGGATTGAGAACATTCCTATGGTAAATGAGTTCCTCGACGTATTTCCTGAGGATTTACCTAAACTACCATCGGACAGGGAAGTTGAGTTTGTTATTGATTTAGCACCTGGGACGAAAGCCATTTCTAAGGCACCATACAGGATGGCTCCAGCTGAGCTAATGGAACTACATGCACAATTGCAAGAACTTTCAGAAAAAAGATTCATCAGACCAAATGTCTCTCCGTGGGAAGAACTAGTGCTTTTTGTGAAAAAGAAGGATGGATCCATGAGACTATGCATAGACTATAGAGAAATCAATAAGGTGACAATAAAGAATCGTTATCCTTTACCCAGGATAGACGATCTTTTTGATCAGTTACAAGGAGCACAAGTCTTTTCGAAAATTGATTTGAGGTCCGGCTACCATCAGTTGAGAGTGGCTGAGGGAGATATAGCTAAGACAGCTTTTCGGACTAGGTATGGCCACTGTGAGTTTTTGGTAATACCTTTTGGATTGACAAATGCACCAACGGCAATTATGGATATGATGCAGAGGGTGTTCGGACCCTATTTAGATTGTTTCATTATAGTGTTCATTGATGATATTTTGATCTACTCAAGGAGTAGTGATGAGCATGTGGAGCATTTGAGATTGGCTTTGGGTATACTGCGAAAGAAGCAACTTTATGCCAAGTTTAAGAATTATGCATTTTGGCTCGAGAGTGTGGCTTTTCTTGGTCATATTATCAGTAAGAATGGAGTTTTGGTGGATAAGACAAAGATTGAGGTGGTGGAGAAATGGCTTAGACCTACTACGGTAGCTGAGATCCATAGCTTTTTGGGGTTGGCAGGTTATTACAGACGATTTATTGAGGGTTTTTCTGCCCTAACTTTACCCTTCACTAGTTTGACAAGAAAAGGGGTAAAGTTTGTATGGACTGATTCCGGTGAACAGAGCTTTCTCGAGTTAAAGAAGAAACTGACTACGGCACCGGTTTTAGCTTTACCATCTGGGGAAGGTGGATTTGTGATTTACAGTGACGCTTTATTGCAAGGCTTAGGTTGTGTTTTGATGCAACATGGGAAGGTTATAGCCTATGCCTCCCGGCAGTTAAAGATCCACGAAAGGAACTACCCCACACATGATCTTGAATTGGCGGCTATAGTGTTTGCTTTGAAGATATGGCGACACTACTTATATGGGAAGTCAGTTGAAGTTTTCACCGATCATCAGAGTTTAAAATACATCTTCACTCAGAAAGAGTTGAACTTAAGACAGAGGCACTGGTTAGAACTTCTAAAAGATTACGATATCATCATTCAGTACCACCCTGGCAAGGCCAACGTGGTAGCTGATGCTTTAAGTAGGAAGACTGACACAAGTTTGACTTGTCTTACCATGCAACCAGTGTTGCTTAAGGATTTAAGGAAACTTGAGATTCAACCAGTTCAGGACAGAGTTGATGTTTTGATTAGTCAGCTCACAGTTCGACCGACGTTGTTAGATCAGATCAGGGATGCACAAAAGTCAGATGATGAGTGTCAGGAAATCATTTCTGGTTTGACGGATAAGGCGAAGTTTGAGTTTTCAGTATCCGATGAGATGTTGAGATTCAGAAGCCGGATTTTTGTCCCTAGTGATGGGAGTTTACGTGATGAGCTGTTAACTGAGGCTCATAGCTCTTGGTCTAGTATTCACCCGGGCAGCACTAAGATATACCGGGATCTGAGAGAGCACTTCTGGTGGAGTGGAATGAAGAGGCATGTTGCGGAATTTGTTGCTAAATGTCTAGTTTGTCAGCAGGTCAAGATTAAGTACCAGAATCCTGTTGGTAAGCTACAACCGTTGCCCATTCCAAAGTGGAAGTGAGATCACGTCACCATGGATTTTGTGTCTGGGTTACCTCTTACCCGGTATGGTCATGATGCGATATGGGTTATAGTTGATAGACTGATTAAATCTGTACATTTCTTACCCATCAAAATGACTTTCTCATTGGAGCGTTTTGCTCGGTTGTACATTAGGGAGATTATCAGGCTTCATGGAACACCTGTTTCTATTGTATCTAACAGAGACCTGAGGTTTGTATCAAGGTTTTGGGGAGCTTTACATAAGGATTTTGGGACTAAGTTAAGTTTCAGCACAACCTACCATCCGCAGACTGATGGACAGTTCGAGAGGAGTATATAGACTTTGGAAGATATGATGACGGCTTATTCCCTTGAGTGGAAAGGAAATTGGGATGATCAATTGTCGTTGATTGAATTTGTGTACAATAACAGCAATCATTCCAGTATTCAGATGGCACCATATGAGGCACTTTATGGTAGGAGATGTAGATCTCCTCTCTGTTGGTTTGAGGTAGGAGAGAGGCAGGTGATTGGTCCGGAGATTGTGGACGAGACTAGCCAACGAATTGTCGTGATCAGGGATAGACTCTTGACAAAATAGAGTAGACAGAAGAGCTACGCTGATCCACGCAGACGAGATGTTCAGTTTGAGGTTGGCGATAACGTATTCTTAAGAGTATCACCTTGGAAAGGGGTGATTCGATTTGGAAAAAAGTAAGTTAAGCCTCAGGTATATTGGCCCATTTGAAATTTTGTACAGAATAAGAGAAGTATCCTATAGACTTGCATTGCCACCGAGTTTGTCAGAGGTTCACAATGTCTTTCACATTTCCATGTTGAGGAAATATGTCCATAGTACAGCTCATGTGATTGATTTCGATCCACTGAGTGTTCGTGAAGATATGATGTACGAAGAACAGCCAGTCGAGATTCTGGATCGGAAAGACAAGGTTCTGAGAAACAAGAGTGTGCCACTAGTTCGAGTTCTTTGGCGTAATCATGCTGTGGAGGAGCCAACATGGGAATGTGAGGAGGAAATGCAGGAGAAGTATCCCCATCTATTCGAATGAGGTACTTTTCTTCCGATTTCGAGGACGAAATCTCCATAAGGGGGGTAGGATATTATACTCGTACCCTTATTTTGAATTAAATATTATTTTGTGCTATTTATTATTATTATTATTATATCATTATTAAATGGTCATTTTTGAGGAAACGACTTCAAAAAAATATGTTTTTGGTACCGTTGGGATCGTCATGAAAAATGGAGAACATCGACTACCATGTTGTTATGGTTGGAATTATTTTAGAGACACGGTACAAGTAAGGTACGACTTTGGATCAAATTTGTTAAGGTTGTATTTTAACCATGGTTAAGCTAACCATGGTTATCCTTGGTTCAAGAAAGGCACGGCTGGAAGAAAGGAGAATCAGCTGCCCTTTTGCTGATTTTGTTGACTTTTGACCATAGGATAAGAATTGAACACATGAGTCATACCAACCTTCCTTAATATGGAGACACCACCTCCTTGCTTGTGAGCTCCTTGCTTGGAGGACTTAAGCTGAGTTCCTATCAGCTAAGTAAAGAAAGGAGAAGGAAAGGAACCAGAAGAAGAAAAGAAGAGGGAATCGGACAGAGAGGAAAAAAAAAATAAGAAAGAAGAGGAAAAGAAAAGGAAAGGAGAAGGAAGAAGAGAAAATCTTCTAGTTGCTCATTAAGCTTGTAGTTGGTCTTGATTCAAGTGTTAAGGGAGAGCCAAGGCTTCCATTCAGACTTCTAGAGGTGAGAATTCAACTTCACTTTGATGGTTTGATGATTATAGAATGGATTCAAGATGATATTTGAGTTCTAGTTGTTCAAGCATGTTTCTTTCATGTTTATGGATTTTTTTTTATTTTTTTTTTAAGCAGTAAATATATTAAAACTGTACAACAATTACAGTTAAGCGAATCCACAGGCCTGTTCAAGACAAGCATATCCTACGCTACCTATTCAAAACACCTACTGAAGGTGATCAACATCCAGCAACATGATTATATGGCCAGTCCCAAGGATTAAGCAAGGTAGCAATCAAGCATAGACATAGGAAAATGAGAATACATCGATTGATAAACATGTATTTTAATTGTCCTAGTTATGCTCAATGCATCAAACGGGTTGTGATTCCGTATGACTTCATTTCTCGCCCTCCAAATATAGTAGACACTAGTAGCAAGGGCAAGCCACAATCAGGTTGCCTTCACACCATTACCTCGAGCATGTTTCTTCAGCCACCAGAGAATTCGAGGAAGGCAGCAAGCTGATGGAGGAATTCCAAGCCAATCCCGTATATTATTCCATACGATACCTGAAACACAACAAAGAAAGAAGAGATGGGGGGCAGTTTCAGTATCCATATGGCAAAGAGGACAGGTGATATCAGGTAAGCCTCCCCGAATATTACATCGGGTGCGGAGACGATTAAGAGTTTCCATCCACAGTACAAAAGAAATTTTGGGTTCAATACGGTTGTGCCACACAACTGGGCTCCAGAACTTAGGGGTCCGTTAGATCCGTAGGAGGTCATAAAATACAGAGGTGAGGCTCTTTTGTTGCCTTCATGGCTGAGACACACAGGCTTGTAGCTGATCAAGGGATCCCATTTTTGACATGAGATGATCTCTGGTGCGAATCATGTGTTTCATAAAAGTCGAGGCTTCCTTACTCGGTTGCCAAGTCCAGATGGAAGTCCCGTGAAGGTAAAATTGGTGTACCCATTTAATCCACAAAGATTGCCTGTCCATGTGTATATTCCATATATTAGAGAATAAGAGTGGTTGGTTCCATGTTGGTAGATGGAAAAGACCCAAGCCGCCCTCCCTTTTCGGAGTAGATAAGGAATTCCATAAAACCGGCGGGTTTTTCACATTAGCCCCGAACAAGAAGCATCGGCACATCCATATAATAGCATCCGTCACACAAACCGGGATCGAAAAAATGGATAACCAAAATCAATCCACCCCTTGAAGTACGGATTTAATTAATTCTAATCGCCCCGCATACGAAAGTGTTTTCCGTAACCATCCTTCAATATAAGTTCCAATGCGATCAATAAGAGGCTTGAAATGGATGTAAGTAATCCTTGAAGCAACAAGTGGTACCCCAAGATACTTTAAAGGAAAAGTACCGCGAGAAAATCCTGAGGAGGCCGCAATTTAGACAGCCAAATGTTCATCAATTCCAGCCCCATAGAACCGTGATTTTGCAAGGCTAATTCCAAGTCCTGACTGGCCAGAGAAGTTTTTAACACAATTGACAAGCAAAGTCACCGAGCAGCTGTCAGCTCTGGCAAGAAGAATAAGGTCGTCTGCAAACGCCAAATGCGTGATGTTCAAAGCTTGGCACTTCGGGTGATGGGAGAAGCCCGGTTTAGACTGAAGTTGCTGCAAGTGTCGGGATAAGAATTCCAAGCATATGATAAAGAGGTACGGTGAGAGAGGATCACCTTGCCGGAGACCCCTCTTGCCTTTGAAAAACCTGAATAACTGACCATTCAAGGAGATGGAGTAGGTGACCGTCGAAACACACATCATTATCCAGTGAATGAACTGCAGCGAGAACTGTAATGCATTTAGCATGCTCTTTAAAAATTCCCATTCGACCGAGTCGTATTCTTTTCGAAGGTCCACTTGGAAAAAATATCTCGGAGATATGCACTTCCGAGTATATTGCCGGAGAAGCTCATGAACCAGGAATATGTTATCACGCATTAATCTGCCTCGAATGAAAGTCACCTGGCTTGGATTAATAATGTAGGCAAGAATTGGTGATAGCCGGGCAGCTAAGATTTTGGAGATGATTTTGTATATGACGTTGCAACAAGCTATAGGTCGGAACTCCTCCACCCGATTAGCATTTGCATGTTTCGGAAGGAGAACAATTAAAGCATGGTTGATTTGTCGAAGCAGTCGGCCAGTAACAAAGAACTCCCTGACAGCATTGCAAATGTCATCACCGATAATGAACCAGGATTTCTTAAAGAATCGAGCTGAATAACCATCGGGTCCGGGTGCTTTGTTGTCACCAATGCTCCATAATGCGGATTTGACTTCGTCATTGGTGATAGGAAGGCATAAATGATGCTGATCTTCGGTAGAGACTTTGGAGCCCTCAAGAATAGGTGACCAGTCCCCTTGAACCATGGGAGAAGAAGATCCTAGGAGGCCCTGATAAAAATTAGTAAACTCCTGGCCCATCTCCTGGATGGAGCAAGTGGGCAGGTCATCAGCATTAAAAATGGATACGAATTGAGCTTTGGCTGCCTTCTTTCGAATCATAGCATGGAAGAAAGACGTGCTTCGATCACAGTTTTGAAAGTAATGTGCCTTAGCCTTTTGAGTAAGGAATGAAAGTTCTGCTTTAGCAAGCCATGCACCATGGTGTTTTAGCCGAACAACCTCGGCCTGTAACTGAGGATTGCGGGGATCTAAGTTCAGAGTAGTATATGCAACTTCAAGATCATTCTTTGCACGAGCAACCCGATTAGAGATATGGGAAAAATGTTTGTCATTAAGTGCCCGCAGGTCCCGCTTAAGGAAATGTAATTTACGGATGAGACAGAATTGAGTACATCCATGCACCTCCATATTCCACCATTCTTGTATCAATGAGCCAAAGTTTTCATGAAGGCCCCACATGTTAAGGAATTTGAAGAGTGTCGGCCAACCATCTATGTATCAAAGCACCGAATAGTGCATGCAGCGTGGTCGAAGAAGAGTCCCAATGGATGGAAAAGAACAGAAGCATTTGGCTCAAAAGTAAACCAATTTTGGTTGGCCATAGCTCGGTCAAGTTTGCACCATGTCCGTTCGTTGGTCCATGTAAACTTATTGCCTAGAAATGGGAGATCAGTCATACCCATCTCCTGCTGGAAGCGATGAATATCTGCAGTTTCATAAGAATGGACAGGTGCATCATTAAGTCGATCATCAACATCACATACGTTATTAAGGTCTCCACCCAATAGCCAAGGTATAAAGATCGAATGTCCAAGGTGAATAAGTTGATCCCATAGTTGTCTCCGATCCACAACGGAGTAGAGTCCATAAGTAATGGAGAGCCAAAAAGTCTTTCCAGTACCCCAGCAAGTAACTCGGCCATGGAGTAATTGGTCAGTGCAACATGAAATGTCAACCAAAGTTGTCCGGGGATTCAACAAAATTAATATTCGCCCTGCAAGGTGCAATGAAAAATTAGAAGTGTAATGCCAGGATTCAAAACACTTGGTCATGATGCTATCAAGCTTATTCCGAGCAATTTTTGTCTCCGGCATAGCAAAAATATCAATATTATAAGCTCGGAGTAAGCGTTGAACTTCCTTTTGCTTGAGGGTTGTATTACACCCTCGGATATTCCAAAAATCCAAAATCATGATGAAAGAGATTGAAAGAAAGTTAATGGGAGGCCCGAGCCCCCGGCTTGTCTTGATGATGTTCCGGGTTATGTTGAAGCCAACTGGATTTTTTCCATCTCCGGTTTTGCACTTTTTGAAACCCATCAGAATGAGGATCAGGCTTATCATGAAGAGGTTGAGCAGGGGTTACACTGTCAGTCACAGGGAGGCCAGAAGATCAGGCTTATTTGTGGATTTTTCATTATGTGAAAGGTTGAAATAGCTGATGCTTTAACTTAAAGATGATGTGAGCATGTTAGTTTTGTGATATGTGACATATATCAGCTGCTAAGTGATGCTTAATGATGAAGAAATGAGTTATAGCATGATTGGAAACCTAGGTTAATGAATTCATTGGATTTCATGATTTTTCAAGGATTGAATTCATGTAATGGATGTTAATCTAGCTCTTGGAAGGTTCATACATGTTGTTACATGTATTTTTAAGTGTTTGAACCACTAGGTTTGGGTTTTAGTCAAGTTACCAATGGTTT
>JAOWBR010178127.1:0-10892 GCA_028571145.1 Dionaea muscipula
CAGAAAATGCAAGCAGCAAATTTTGCAGCCAAAAGCAACGATCATGGTGGAGATCAGAAGTTGAAAGATTGGGGAATCCCAAGTAAGCTCTTGAGCACTAACGTTGCATTTGGTTACAAGAATAAAATATACAGGAATGAAATAGTAATTTCATGAGAATAGAATAAAAAGGTAATAGAACTGTTATGCCTCTAAAAATAATTATAACCTTATTTGGTTCAAATGAATATATATTCCAAATTCTATTCTATTTCCATATTTGTACCTATAATGAACTACAAAGAAATCCACAAAAACAAGAACAGACCCGTAACAAGTTGCAATATCTAACATATAATCCATAACAAGTTCATACATTATCCTAGCCATTATAATCAAGGTTTTCATTTGTAATATTTGAGAAATTCCATGACATATTGCAACCTAATTATTCCATTAACAATAGGGAGACAATGGAATAGATAATACCAATATAAATTGTTGAATTTTTTATTGCCTCTCTAAAGGCAATAGTATTGTTTTTGACATATCTATCGTCGTCTTAAAAATGAAGCAAACAAGACAATAATTATAATAGGGAGACAATGAAATAGCTATTGCACTCAACTAAATATACCGTAAGAGTTCAGAGTGATTAGCAAGACGCTTAGGAGTGAAGTTTAGAATTGATTCCTTCAAAGAAGTTAAAGTCACTTTTATTTCACTTTCATTTCTAGCTTTCCATGTACTGGCTTACTAATATTGTATGTTCAAAGAGAAAAAACAACGGATAAAACAAAAGCCAATGGATTAAATGTCATGCAATAACAAGTCACATATGGCAGTACTAATACAGCATAAAAGAACCTGTTGAATGAATCTGTTCCACGGCCCCCTCCACTGGATCTGCCTGAACCATAACCACCCCCGCCGTCCCTACCACCATATGTTGAGCCACCTTGACCACCATCATAACCACCAGTGCCAGAGCTCCACCTACGTCCAAACCCCCCCATCCCACCGCCACGACCAACCAAGTCACGTACTTCTTGTGGAACTAGCTGATTAGCACCTTCCAAAATTTTTATTAGATCTGAGGCATATTTTGCATCTTGTTCGGAGAAGAATGTATAAGCCACTCCAGTAGCACCTGCTCTTCCTGTTCTTCCAATTCTGTGGACATAATCCTCAATTCCAGTTGGAAAGTCATAGTTGATTACCACCCTGTTCCACACATTTAAAAGAGAAATAGCTACTGGATGCACAACAAAAGCAAGCAAATAAAAGAGAAGGAATTGAAAATTTGTGGTAGCAGATATCTCTGTAAGACACTAAGGAATATGCAAACTCCAAATCATCAACACACAGCTGGTAAAGCAGTACTTTGTAAGTTCGACTGTAGGCATCATTGTATTAAAATTCAAGGAGCAGAGAACCAGCAACTTGGGACACATCAAAAGTCAGAGAGAGAGAGGTCAAAAGAAACTTAGGTGAATGTTTTGTGGCCATCCAAAATTTGATTAGGCACGTGATAACTGCCACTAACCGCATCCAAAAGAAAGGGGAAAAAGATACAAACAAAGATTCCAGGTTTAATAGTGGAGCACAACAATGGATGTTATGAAAATACATTACTAGACTACCTCGATGTAGTAGCATAATTTATTGTAAACCTAAAGAGTATTCTCATTTTCAATCATTGTCCACTATTTTCACTAACATTTAAAAAGAAAATATGCTCTTTCAAAAAGGAAGAATACGAGGCTTAGATCGATCACTTGACTTTGGATGTTGCTCTCTGAGCTTGTCAGTATCTTTCGTTCTTCAAGCCAGGATCAATTCCACTTAAGGCCACGATTGAGTCATGACGAGAAAGACTGATAACTTTCAAGGACTGCCAACATACTATTAAGTAGCCTGACAAAATCTTAAACAACAAAAATGAAGATCGGCACTGAACTGGAATCACCAACCTGATGTCTTTGACATCTAAACCTCGTGCTGCAACATCCGTAGCCACAAGCACTGGAGACCTCCCAGAGCGAAATTGACTCAGTACATGGTCTCTTTCATCCTGAGATTTGTCTCCGTGAATGGCAGCAGCTCCATATTGCCGGGTCAGGTTCTGTGCAAGTGTATCACACATCTTCTTTGTGGCACAGAAGATGATAACTTTGGATCCTGGCTGTTGAGATCGCAATATCTGATCTAACCGCCTTCTCTTATCCATGGGAGAGAGTACTTCAACATTCTGTAGCAACATAAAATATATGAAACACAAACTCAAAGCAGTACAATTTAGGTGATTAATCCCTCTGACAGCCACCAGCTGCTTCATCGCGAGCTAGCTTATGCCAGTGAATTATTTTACTAGACAACATCAAATAAAATGTAGCAGTATGTGCAATACCTGTGTTATGGACTTGTTTGCCACAAGTTCATCCACATTTCCAATATTAACCTGAACAGGGTTCACCAGCAAATCTGTAGCTATTTTTCGAACCTCCTTTGGCCATGTGGCAGTGAACATGAGGGTTTGGCGACGAGTAGGTACCCCCTTCACTATCTTCATAATCTGTGGTTCAAACCCCATGTCAAGCATGCGGTCAGCCTCATCCAACACTAGATAGGAAACTTGATGGAGGCTCACTCTCTTCATTTCCAGAATATCGTTCAAACGACCAGGAGTAGCCACCACAATATCCACTCCTTTGTCCAAATCCTTGAGTTGAGGACCCTTGGGTGCCCCGCCATACAAACACTGCAACACAGAAAACCATTCAGAAAGAGCAGTTAGTGGAAAAAAACAAATCAATAGTACAGATGTGTTCACATGCATAATGTGGTAGAATGCAGGTTGTAGGGCAAGCAAAAGAAATCATTTGGAATAATAAGGTAGAGAGAAGCACCGTGCAAGATATTCTAGATGGCCCTCCAAACTTTGAAGCTTCATCTTGAATCTGTGTGGCAAGTTCTCGTGTTGGAGACAACACTAGTACAGTTGGGCCAAGTTTTGGATCATTACGTGAGCGCTTGAGATGAATAAAACCAGGAATCAAGTAACCCAAAGTCTTCCCGGAACCTGTCTTGGCAACAGCCACTATATCATGCCCTTGAAGAGCAATTGGCCAAGATTGTGCCTGGATTGGAGTAGGAGCAGAAAATCCAGCTTGCTGTACCTAGAAAAACCAAGAATTTGGTACCCTAAGCAGTGTCACGGGGTGGAGGATTTCTGATTGAATTTGTTTGAAAGCTATGGAATAGCAGGTGATGCAATAGGCACCATCACCTCTAACTGTTGCCAATGCTTGCTTATGCAAGCCAGAGCAGGAGGAGAAGTCTTCTTCCATTTGGACCAAGTGGCAAACTAGATCATCACTAGTAGTAGCCCACCCAAGAACTTAGGTGATCGCACAATGCCATCTCATTAAATAGTGCACCATAAAAGAACGCCCCAATTCTATATTGAAGCCCCCTCCCCCAAGAGACCCAAGAGAGGGCGGCACAGCGTACGACATTAGCTCCTCCTTGGAGCAAATATCGCACCTGAGACAAAGAGTACAGAGATGCAAAGTGAACATGGGAGTGAACTTTGGACCTCAAGAAATTTGTTGAATATTGCATTATGGTCAAATATGCTATTTTAGAAACTTGTGGGAAGTATTTAATAAGGAGACGCACAGGCAGAAAAAAGAAAATCAAAAGATACCTGTCTAAGGATCTCTGAGGGGAAACCGGTAGCTTCAAAGGATGTGAAAGGTGGAGGGATACTAGCTCCCTAAAGTAATAAAGCACAACAAACAACCAACAGTAATCATTAACATATTAAAATATAGCAGCACAGAGGTCAATGTACGGAAAAATCCAGCAGATGAGGGAAAAGCAGAGAAGGATCAGAGAAACGCATAATCTAAGGATGCTTCTAGTTCTTTTTATCAGGAGAGTTAATTTACAGCACAAAAAAACAACATGATCCAGAACCTCGAACACCAAACACTACCACCCAACAAAAGGGTCATAATTTAGAAGCACCGATTACTCTGAGCTGAAGATTCTTCACAAGGATGGTAAAAGCAAAGAACATTACAAGTTCAAATAAGCTGCCATGTTTTGTAGATTGGAACTTTAAGCAACTAAGACATAAATGTATTTTACTGTATTTGAGGCGACAACGTTTAGATAAATGAATTATTTAACCACAAGAGTAGAAAAAAAAAATCATCTTAAAAATATACAGAAACTTAAAATGAAGACCAGCAAAACCACTAGGACGAATGATATGATTTAAGGACAAAGGAAGAATAAAGGGCAGGGATGGCTTAAACACTTGGACTAAGGTGATAAAGAAGGAAATGAAATGTATCACGCACAAACAATGAGAGAATCTACAGAGGCACATAAACATATGCAACAAATGGCAGACAGGACATCAAGGTTTTTAATGATGGATATTGAAGACCAAAATGACAAGCAGAGAAATGCAAGGAGAATCAGTTTGGGAGAGAGTGATTGAATAAAGGCTTAGACGAACAATCAAAGTATATAAAATTCAGTTTGGTTTTACGTAAGGCCGGGCTACGACTGAAGCCATTCATTTGCTGAGAAGGATGTTCGAGAAATACAGGGAGAGGCAAAGAGACCTCCATACAGTATTTATTGACTTAGAGAAAGCATATGACAGGATCCCATGAGAGATAGTATGGTGGGTATCGGAAAAGAAAGGAGTCAATAAAAAGTATCTTGATATCATTAAGGATAAGCACACTGGGGCGACGTCAAGGGTTAGAACAATAGATGGAGAATCAGAGAGTTTTTCTATTACAGTGGGTGTGCATCAAGGATCAGTGCTGAGCCCATATTTCTTCTGTATGGTTCTGGATGAGATTACGAAACATGTTCAAAAGGATACATTTTGGTGTATGTTAATTGCAGATGATATTGTGCTTCTAGATGACTCAAGAGAAGGAGTTAAAGCAAACTAAGGAAATGACTGAGGGTGCTAGAGTCTAAAAGGTTAATGATTAATAACAAAAAAATTAAGTATCTCAAATGTGGTTTCAATATTTCCGGCTCGGTAGATTAGTCGGTGGTCGTTGGAGGGGTCGAAATTCCAATGTGTCGTAGATTCAAATATCTAGGGTCTCGAATTAATTATAATGAGAAGATTGATGATGACGTTACTCATAGGATTAATGTAGACTGACAGAAATAGAGTGGGACATCTGAGTTCTTATGCGATATTATAGGACAACTATTAGACCAACCTTAATGTATGGATCGAAATGTTAGGCAATCAAGTACGGTCGTGTACAAAGGATGAGGGTGACAGAGATGAGGATGCTTCGATGGATACAGAGAGTATCCTTAAAGGATATGAAGTATAACACGAAGATTCATCGACAGATAGGAGTAACCCCAATTGAGGATAAGACGAGAGAAAATTGTCTTAGATGATTGGACACGTGGTAAGGAGATCATTGAAAGCACCAGTTAGAAAATGGGAGGTGGCGCTTGTTGAAGGGAAGAGGTCGAGAGGAAAACCAAAGAAAACCTGGAATAAAACTATTAGAACGGACTTGGAATTTTTATAACTCATTATGATAATACTCTTGATCGCTCAAAATGGCGAAAACAGATCCATATGGCTGATCTCACCTAGTGGAATAAAGACCGAGATGATAATGATGAGAAATGCAAGAAGAACAATAAGAAAGGGGAATGCCTCCTGCACCTTTCCGTCAAAGTAATTGTAGAGAGTGTAGAAAGAAATGAGTGGGAAGCTTAACCTCTAACATGAGGCTATTCTTGTATATATATCATTACAATAAGCCCATTACAAATATCATAAGTATAGGCTCAAGTCCAATACACAAAGCTAACATACTAACTCATAACACTCCCCATCAAGTTGAAGCATAGATATTGATCATGTCCAACTTGTTACAAATATACTCAACCCGATTCCCAGAAAGTGGTTTAGTTAGGATGTCACCTAGTTGCTCCCCGATCTTTACATGGCTTAAGTGAATATCACCACTGTAACTTCTTTCTCACAAAGTGAAAGTCAACCTCAATATATTTTGTTCTCTCATGAAAGATCAGATTGGAAGCTATGTGGATAGCGGACTTGCTGTCACACCACAATTGAGTAGGTCTTGGAGCAGGGAGCTTCAACTCATCGAGTAGCTGTTGAATATAAGTGACATCACTGGTCAGGTGAGCTAGAGCACGATACTCTAATTCAGTACTAGATCTAACAATCACTGACTGTTTCTTGTTCTTCCACGAGACCAGATTGCCACCAACAAAAACACAATAACCACTAGTGGACTTTCGATCAGCAAGTGAGTCAACCCAATCTGCGTCACAGAAGCCCTCAACACGTTTGTGACTATGATCACTATAGAGCAGACCTCGACCAAGATGCCCCTTGATATATCAAAGAATATGGATAGTTTCTTCCCAATGAAAAACCCGGGGGTCTGACATAAACTGACTGACCACACTAACTAAGAAAGCTATATCAGCACGGGTAATAGAGAGATAGTTCAGCTTACCCACCAGGTGTCTGTACCTATCTGGATCATTCAATGTATCATCCTCTGTAAGCAAAAGTTTCGTCCCAAGAAGCATCGGAGTGTCACTCAGTTTGGCATCAATCATACCCGTATCTTATAATAAGTCCAGAGCATATTTACGTTGGGACAAAAAGATCCCACGCTTACAACGAAACATCTCAATCTCTAAAAAATACCTCAAAGATCCAAGGTCTTTGGACTGAAACTGGCACTGAAGGAATGTCTTCAAGGAGGCTATCCCTGAATTATCACTACCAATAATGACAATATCATCAACATACACCACAAGAAAGATGCAGCCCTCATTAGAATGCCGGTAAAAAACAAAATGGTCTTTTTCAAAGCACTGTAGACCAAACTCCAAAACCACATAACTGAACTGTCCAAACCAAGCTCGAGGTGACTGTCGAAGTCCATATAGGGACTTCTTCAGGCGACATACATACACACACTCCCCCTAAGCAATAAAGTCAGGAGGTTGCTCCACATACACCTCCTCATGAAGGTCCTCATGAAGAAACGCATTCTTCACATCCAGTTGATGCAAGGGCCAATAGTGGGATGCAGCCAAAGAAATGAGAATGTGAACAGAGGCCATTTTGGCCACAGGGAAAAACGTCTTAGTGTAGTCAACACCATAGACCTGAGCATAGCCCTTTGCTACCATGCGGGCCTTAAAACGAGCAACAGACCCATTAGCATTCATCTTCACCACAAAGACCCATTTGCAACCGATAGCCTTCTTCCTAGAAGACAGAGGAACCAGATCCCAGGACCGATTAGCTTCAAGAGCGGCCATCTCCTCAGACATGGTATGCGACCAAGCCGGGGAAGAGAAAGCCTCGGCCAGGGACCGAGGAACAGTAACAGAGTCCAGAGTGAAAATAAAAGCCTGCAAAGAAGAAGATACCTCTGCATATGATAGAAAGGTAGAGAGGGGATATATAGTACACCTCCTCTAGCCCTTCCGAAGGGCAATGGGAACATCAAGATCCGAGGAGGGAGCAAGCGATGAGGAATCCAATGACGAGGATGAAGGATCGGCAGGGCCCAGCTTAGGGGCAGCTACGGGAGGAGAATCCAACGGGACCGAAGATAAATCGGTACCAAAGGAGACAACCCGATACGAACGACGGGTATACACATAACGAATAGGCGGTGGGGGAGATGAAGATGGTGGAGAGGAAGGAGTAGAGGAAGATGGTGGAGATGACACAGACGGTGGAGAGGAAGGAGTGGAAGAAGAGGGTGGAGATGACACAGACGGACAGGGAAGATGCTCATAGACCAAAGTGTCATCATCCACACACACACAGACTGAGACGGATAAGGAAGGGAGGAAGAAGCCACAGAGGAAGAGGAGAAGAATGGGGTAGACTCATCAAAGGAGACATCAACAGAGACACAGAACCGGTGCAAGTCAGGAGAATAACAACGATACTCCTTTTGAACATGGGAGTAGCCCAGGAAAACACACCGCAGAAATTTATGGTCAAGTCTAGTGAGAGTAGGACAGATATCCCAAATATAGCAAAGATACGTAAAGGAAGAGGGTGAATGGGGTATAAGGAGCTCTCGGGAAAGAGGACACGAAAGGGTATCTCTCCCTGAAGAACAGAGGAAGACATTCGATTCATCAAGTATCAGTTAAAACAACCTCACTCCAAAACATCTTTGGTACACTCATGCGAAACATAAGTGATCGGGTCACTTCTAGAAGATGACGATTTTTGCGTTCAACAACCCCATTTTGGGACGGTGTATCCGGGCAAGAGGACTCATGGAGAATCCCATAAGTAGTCATAAAGGTTGTAAAAGAAGAGGAGAAATATTCTCAGGCATTATCACTCTGGAAGGTCCGTATGGGAATGGAAAACTGTTTCTGTATCTCAATATAGAAGACAGTAAAGATAGAGAATAACTCCGAACGATTTTTCATTAAGAATAACCAAATCATTCTTAAGTAGTCATCTACAAATGACAAAATAACGAAAATCTACCTTAAACTCAACTGGACAAGGACACCAAACATCAGAATGCACATGCTCGTTTATTGACTTTAGACTGATATGAGACACGGTGATGTTTGACAAACTGACAAGACTCACAAAAAAGGTCAGATAATGACTGAATCTCAAGACAGAGACGTTTCAGATTGGAGAGCGTCGGATGACCAAAACGACAATGAAGATCCAAAGCAGTAGTGGATATGCTGGGAAAAGCAGCAGAAGGTGACTCTGCCACCAGCACGTAGAATCCCCTGACATGCGTCGGCCCCTACTAATAATCTTCCTCGTCAAAGGATCCTAAAAAACACAAGAATCACCAAAGAAGATAGCATGACAGCGGTGAGTCCTAGTCAAGGCACTGACAGATAATAAATTAACAGATAGAGCTGGAAGATAAAGAACAGGCTGTAAGATAAGAGTAGGAGTGAGAGTGATAATCCGTGTCCCCTTAACAGGGATATAAGTACCATCTGCAATCCGAACATAAGGATAAGAGGATGTAAGTGAATAGTCATGCATCATACCTACTGATCCGGTCATGTGGTCAGAGGCTCCAGTATCAATAATCCACTGACGAGGGGATGCAGATAGATAAGCAGTAGACTGGGCAGAATGCACAGAGGGACCTAAAGCAGATGGTGGCGGTGTAGGAGTAGGGAGACCATCATCAGTGGGAGGATCAACTCCTGACGTAGTCACATGAGCTGACCGAGGAGCAAATGGTCAACCATGCAACTTGAAGCATCTATCCCGAGTATGGTCTGGTGCCTTGCAATAAGAGCACAGAGGCCTACTATCAGTGGCAGGAGTAGTGGCAGGACAACCATGTAGTTGATAACACGTGTCAAGGACATGACTGTAGCGCTGGCAGTGAGTGCAAAACGGGTGATCTCCCCCTCGACCACGGCCTCGGCTACGGGAGCTACTAGAACTGACAAGAGCTGCACGATCACCACCGAAGTCGGTGGAAGACCGAATGGCGCGGTTAGCTCGGGAAAAGGCCTCGGCCAGTGAGGTCTCACGACTGGCTAAGATTTGAGAGCGGATAGAATCATAAGAGGGAGGTAGCCCGCTCAGAAAGGACATGATGACAAGTTGCTCACGTTGCTGCTGCATCTCAGTAACTTTGGCAGTGATAGGCATCAAGACATTAAACTCCTCATAGGTCCTCTTAAAAGAGGCAAAATACTCACCGAGAGAGGATTCGCCAAACTGAGGGCGAAAGAAAGATTATGACACATCATAGAGCCGATTCATATTGTCCTTTCCTGAATATAAGAGTCAGATAGTCCCAAATCTCTCGTACTGTAAGACAATGAGTTACAAGGTCAGCAATGGAAGAGTCCATGGAATTGAGAATACGAGTATAGAGACGGGCATCCGCCCGGGCCCAGGCCTTAGCCTAAACGGGATCGGTCTCAGCACTAGGACCATCCGTAGTCAAATGATCCTCAAGCTCCATACCCATGATGCTGATCTCCACTCGACGGCGCCATTGGAAATAATTGACCCCACTCAGGCGAATGTCAGTGAGCTTAGTGGTAGCCGGAATAGGAGGAAGCCTCCTTTGGCTCAGTGGAAGAAGACTCAGTGGTCATAATTCAAATAAGTCGAGAAGAAAGTCATGGACGGAAGAGTCACGCACAACAAAAAAGAAGCAGTAGCAATAAGATAGAGGCAAGAAGCAAGCTCAGTAGTGGGTTAGAAGCAGCAACAGAGATCATAGAGCGTAGAGGATAGAGGGATCAGCACCGTACATAGCAGCAGTAGCCACGCACAAAATAGAGGAAGGCATGAAGAGTGAGTTAAACCCGGAATGCATAGAACGAACGGAGAACAGAGGACCGCACAGGAGGATAAAGTGATCGGGAAGAAAAATGGGACATACTATCGTGAGAGGTTGTCGGCCGGCGGCGCGTGGTGATGCGTGGCGCCCACGCGCAGAGAGAAAGAGTGGCGCGTGTAGGCGCATGGAAGCTCCGACGATGATGCGGTCGGTGAGTCAAGCGGCGACAAAGGATGGGCTGACACCCTAGATCAATGCATCAATGAAAATAATAGAGAAAGTGGGTGATTTGTAGCATCTCCGAACCCTAATCTCGCCGGAGAAGGTGAAGCCGCCACAAGCGACGGTTGCTGGTGACAGGGAACACTCCCCTGAGGTCGCCTAGTGTTGGGCTGAAGATTGGAAGCCTTGGGTTAGGCAGTGGAGTGGCGGCGGTGGGTGGTGCAAGCTAAAGTGAGTGATGGCAGGAGGAGAAAAATGGGTGACGGTAGGAGATGCTAGGTTGGCTGATAGTGAATGCTCTGATACCATGTACAAAGT
>JAOWBR010178138.1:0-10891 GCA_028571145.1 Dionaea muscipula
TCCACCAACTAAGAACGGCCATGCACCACCACCCATAGAATCAAGAAAGAGCTCTCAGTAAGAAAGAGCTCTCAGTAGTGAGGCTGGCTGGCTCGGAGGTCTGGCGTGCATCGCCTGTGGTTCACCATCATCTCCTGCGTTGATTCCAGCTTCACTTGTAGCTTTCTGGTCCGTTCTCTCTCCTCATGCCGGGGAGGAGAGCACACAGGAAGAAGAAATCGAAGCAGAAAACCCCGTGGATCCCCACAGAGATAATTTCAGGCCTGGGCTCGGATTCTGATCAATTTCCTTTCCTTCATTTTGTTGACCCCATCGACGAAGAGCTGGACACTATCTCTGAGAAGGATGAGGGCTCCTCTTCTGCTGACATATCAGCAGTGTCGAGGGCATCCATAGATGAGGAGACACTCTCTCTGGAGCTCGATTTGGAAGATTCCCATCGAGAATCGCTTCTGCCTGTATCTTCGAAGGATGGAACCCTTCCTTCGACCTTGCCTGTGGATCCGAAATTGAAGGCAACCCAGGTTTGCCCTAATCCGATTTTGCATGATTTGGGGATGGGTACGAATTCACCTTCATCTTCTGCGAACCCTAATCCCCAATCGATGTTGCTATTCAATGAGGGAGACCTATGCCCTAATCCCCAGATGCAATCCCTTGGAGTTGACCAACATCATCCTGATTCTGATAGTGAGAAGACCCCTGCACCGCAACCGAATACCAATTTTAAAGGTAATTGGAGCCAACTTTTTGCAGACAATCGAAAACCACTTGAAGATTTTATGCTGAAAAAGGTCCAATTTGGCCAAACTGATGGATGCCTCGACTTCTCTGACCAATCGTTGGCTGCGGATTTTCTGTTTGAAACACCTCCATGCTTAATCGGATATTTCTTTGGGAAGTTCCCAGGGGTGGATGCTTTGCGACAACTTTGTGATGATTGGAGTCCGGGAATCACATTCAATTTACATAGTAGTGGTTGGATCATTTTTCGGTTCCCCTCAGAGTCTCAACTCTTATCTGTATTACATAGGGGGCCGTTTGTTCTTCGTGGTCAAATCTTGATTGTTCGTCGAATGCCACCGTTTTTTGATTTTGCAAAAGAAGGACGAAGTCTCATGCCTATCTGGGTAGTGCTCCCGAATATTCCCTTGCAGTTAATGCGTCGAGAATTTCTTGAAGTCCTTGGCTCTCAGCTTGGTACGCCAATTATGACGGACAAGCTTACTCATACTTTGGAGCGGGTATCATTTGCCCGTTTACTTGTGGAGATTGACCTTTCACTGCCGATTATCACGGAAATTCCTGTTAAATTACCAGGTAATATCCTCCATACTCAGCAAATCCGTTATGAGAAAAGGCCATTGTTTTGTTCATCATGTTGGTCCATTGGCCACAATGATAGTAAATGCTCTCGGAAGCAAGCTACGATTCCTTCCACGACGGCTCAACATTCCTGGAATCCTCGGCCACATAAGAAGAAAACAGTTTGGCAGCGGGTTCCGGTGGCTACAAAGGAAACCATTGTAACATCCTCTCCCCCGGATAGGGTGGATCCTGATCCCGCTGAGAGAAAATCACCATCTCACTCCCCTGTTCGATCTCCTGAAAGAACAAATCATTTATCAGTTCAGGAACCCTCGGGGATATGCCACGAGTTGGAGACCTCTGACATAACTAATGCTCCCAGTATTGCTGAGAATGAATGTTTGGCCAATGCCCAACCTAGTTCGGTCATGCCTGATCCTCTCCCTGATGGGTTTCAAAAAGTTCAGCACAAAAGAAAGAAGAAGTCTACTCGGCTTAAGCACAATCCAGAACATCATCAGGATAGACCGGGGACTCGGTCTTCCCATTAATTTATTGATGCTATTTACTATGATTTTGGCCTTTTGGAATATCAGAGGGTTTAACAAAACCCTTAAGCATAAAGAAGTGCAACGATTTCTCCGAGTGCACAATATTGACCTTTTTGCATTGCTCGAAACAAAGATTGCCGCGGCAAATCTGCCTAAAATAATGGCTAAATATTTTGATGCTTGGCACTTCACTTCTAACTTCACATTACATCCTGCAGGACGCATTCTTCTTTTGTGGAATCCGCAGACTACCTCGGTGAATATATCTTGCTGTACTGACCAGTTATTACATGGTTGCATTACTTGTCGAACGACTGGCAGAACTTTTTGGTTATCCATTGTATATGGCCTTTACTCAGTGGTAGAACGAAGACAACTCTGGAATCAGCTCATACAACTTGGCAAATCGATCTCCATGCCTTGGCTGGTTGGAGGAGATCTCAATAATGTTCGAGATGAGGATGACAGACTTAATGGTGCACCAGTCCAACCTTATGAAACGGCTGACATCCGAAGATTTCAACATGAGACTGGTATGGATGATCTCCCCTATTTAGGAAATAAATTTACATGGACCAATGGCCGGACATGGTGCAAACTCGACCGAGCCATGGCCAATTATCGATGGTCTTCTCTTGAGCATCATACAACAGTGCACTTTCATCCTCTGGGGATCTTTTCGGACCATGCTGCTTGCACCATTCGGTGTTTTCATTCGCAGATGATTGGCCGGTTTCCTTTCAAATTTCTTAACATGTGGGGACTCCATCAATCATTCGGCTCACTAGTTCAGGAACGATGGGACATGGAGATTCATGGATGTGCACAATTCTGTGTTACTCGGAAGATGCAACTACTCAAAAGGGACTTCAGATCTCTTAATGAGAAACATTTCTCACACATTTCTAACCGGGTTTCACGCACAAAGAAAGATTTGGAAGCTGCGTATGAGATGTTAAGCTCTGATCCCGGTAATCAGCAACTTCAAGCCGAGGTTATCCGATTAAAGAAACATGGTCAATGGTTAGCAAATGCTGAATTATCCTTCCTCTCGCAAAAGGCAAAGGCACACTATTTTCGAAACTGTGATAGAAGTTCAGCCTACTTTCATGCTTTAATTCGAAAGAGGACAGCAAAATCCCAAATTGTGTCTATCACTAAAGCTGATGGTTCCCACACGAACTCCATTCATGAGATGGGCATGGAATTCATTAATTACTACCAGGCACTCTTGGGATCATCCAATCCAGTGGTCCAAGGGGACTGGTCCCCGATTCTTGCTGGATCCATGGTGACTAACGCTGATCAGCAACTTTTATGCCTTCCAATTTCAAATGAGGAAGTCAAAGCTGCCTTATGGAGTATAGGCGATAATAAAGCACCCGGCCCAGACGGGTACTCAGCGGGTTTCTTTAAGAAAGCATGGCCCATTATCGGTGCAGATATATGTACTGCTGTTCGAGAATTTTTCACTACAGGCCGCCTTCTCCGACAACTAAATCATGCACTTATTGTTTTGCTTCCGAAACAGGCTAACGCCAATCGGGTGGAGGAATTTAGACCCATTGCTTGCTGCAATGTATTATACAAAATTATTTCTAAAATACTTGCTGCGAGATTATCACCCATTCTTGATCACATAATCGATCCATGCCAGGCGGCTTTTATTCGGGACAGACTGATGCGGGATAATATATTCCTTGTCCATGAGCTTCTCCGGCAATATACACGAAAGAGAATATCACCGAGATGCTTCTTCCAAGTGGATCTTAAAAAAGCATACGACTCGGTTGAGTGGGAGTTCTTGAAGAGCATGCTGCAGTCATTGCAATTCCCACCTCTATTCATTCACTGGATTATGATATGTGTTACAACGGTTACGTATTCCGTTTCCATCAATGGACAACTATTTGGGTTCTTCGAAGGAAAGAGGGGTCTTCGACAAGGTGACCCTCTCTCGCCATATCTCTTCGTAATTTGTTTGGAATTTCTTTCAAGGCACTTGCAACAACTCCAGTACTCTACTGCCTTCTCTCATCATCCGAAATGCAGGGAGTTAAACATCACCCATATGGCATTCGCAGATGACCTTATTCTTCTCTCACGAGCTGACATTGGCTCGGTTAATTTGCTGCTAAAATGCCTCAATACTTTCTCTGGCCAATCTGGCCTCACCGTAAGCCTTGCAAAGTCACGGTTTTTTGGGGCTGGCATGGATGATCAACTGACGAGTCACATTTTGAACTCCACTGGATTCAGCCGTGGGTCTTTCCCTCTAAAATATTTGGGTGTTCCATTGGCCGCATCGAGAATTACTTATATTCATTTCAAGCCACTCTTGGATCGCATTGGTACTTGCATTGCAGGTTGGCTTCGAAAGACGCTCTCGTATGCGGGGAGACTAGAATTAATCAAATCCGTCCTTCAAGGAGTGGATTGTTTCTGGTTATCCATCTTCCCTATCCCGCTTTGTGTGCTTGATGCTATCATCCGAATGTGTCGATGTTTTCTTTTCGGGGCCAATGTGAAGAACCCACCGGTTTCATGGAATTTCTTATCCACACCAAAACGGGAGGGCGGCTTAGGCCTTTTCCATTTACCAACATGGAACCAGGCCTTATTATTCTCAAATTTGTGGAACATTCATATGGAAAGACATTCTTTGTGGATCAAATGGGTACACCAATTTTATCTCCGTGGGCAATCCATATGGACGTGGCAACCGGGTAAAGAAACATCAACCTTTATGAAACATATGATTCGTACTCGTGATACTATTATGATGAAAATGCACTCCCTGGACCAGCTTCAATCCTATGTTAACCGGCCAAGAGGGAAACAGCAGAGTATGACTTCCATCTTCTATGAGCTTCTTCGAAACAAAAGAAATCCCATGTTCTGGAGCAAAATTATATGGCACAAGCATATTGAGCCGAAAATCTCATTTGTTATGTGGATGGCAATTCTTAACAGGCTCCGGACTCGATGTAACATCCGAGGAGGCATCTCTGATACTAATTGTCCTCTCTGTCACTTATGTATGGAAACAGCACCACATCTTTTTTTCAATTGTTGTATTACAGGAATGGTCTGGAGCAATATCAAAGATTGGCTTGGAATGCCTTCCTCTCTTAACTGCCTACCACGGATTATCCGATGGTTGAAGACTTTTGGCCGCGGCAACGGCCTTAAAGCTGGACGAATGCGATTAGCAGTGGCCACTAGCGTCTATTACATATGGAAAGCGAGGAATGAGACAATTTGGAAGAACACAATGTTTGATTCATCAAGCATAACTAGGACAATTAAAATACACGTGTACCAATCGATGTATTTTCATTTTCCCATGTCTATGCTTGACTGCTCTTATAGTTAAAACTTGCTGTTGTACTTTAGCATGATGGCTGTTCAGCAGCCTTAGGAGATTGCCGATGGGACTGTGATCTGTCCATATGTAAACAGCCCTATGGCCTTGTGTGACTGTAATTTTGTATAGTTCTATATATATTTACCGCTTCAAAGAAAGAGCTCTCAGTATAGAGTCAAGGTTAGGTTTTGGCTGGGGAGGCGATTCTTGGAACCCTGGCGTGCATCGCCTTCCTTCATTCCATTTCTCCTGTCCCTTGCATTTTCGTCCTACCTGCTGAGCTCCCCTTTGCTTCGGGTGGTTGTGCTCGATTTCCCCCCTCACCCACTGATGGGGAAGAAATCGAGGAAGAGTCGGGGAATGAACTTGGGTCTCTGGGATTGCCCGAGTATTGTCAGTGGCTTGTCTGCTGAAATCACCTTTTCCGATGAGGAGGGCATCGATGATGCTGGTTCTCTTCACACGATTGATGAAGATGACGATGAGGAGGGGTTGGAAGAAGCTTCGAGCCACTCCGATGATGTAACTGAGCATGCCCATAATTCCAATGAGACAGCGCAAATGATTCTATCAGAGGATGTGGTCATATCACAGGAGGGTGGAAGACGAGATTCGTTGACCTTCATCACCAGACCCGATTCACAGTCGGAAACTCCATCGCCGCCGCTGCTTGAAATTGGCCAACCATCGACGGTGGTCAGGGAGGATTCACTGCTCCCTGATATGGGATTGTCCCTGAAATCTGGAATTCCACGACAACCTGATTTGGTAAGGAATCTTCAACTGCCATCAGATTTGCCTGCTATTATGCCTCAACCCCCTTCTGAGGGAAACCCTAATTTGCCCCAATCATCTTCAGAGGGTAACCCCAAATTTCTGGGGCAATGGGCACAGCTTTTCTCTGATAATCGGAAACCTTGTGATGATTTTCTCATGAAAAAGGTTGATAGGCAATGTATCGATGGGTTTTTGGATTTATCGGATGATGCCGATCTTCGACAATTCGTTTTTGAGCCAAATTTCTGTCTTGTTGGGTATTTTTATGGGAAATACCCTGGAAATTATGCTCTTCGCAGGCTGGTTGATAGCTGGAAAACTGGAGCATCCTTCCAGCTCCATCAAAGTGGATGGATTATCTTCAACTTCTCAGATGAGCTGCAACTGATCTCGGTTCTGCAAGGCGGACCGTATGTGGTAAGTGGCCAAGTATTGGTAATACGACATATGCCACAATTCTTTGATTTCACAACTGAAGGGAGAAGCTTAATGCCACTATGGGTAACATTACCAAATATCCCACTTCGTATGCTCCGGAAAGAATTCCTCGAATTATTAGGCTCACAGTTAGGCACTCCGATTATGACGGATAAGCTAACTCATACATTGCAAAGGGTTTCTTATGCTCGTATTCTGGTAGAAGTTGACTTGGCAAAGCCAATGAAGTCAGAGATTAAAGTTAAATTGCCGGGCAATCACATATATGTGCAACGGGTGGTTTACGAGAAAAGGCCGAAGTTCTGTTCCCTATGTTGGGCAATTGGCCATCATGACTCGAACTGCCGACAACGTTTGAAGAAAGTTTGGATGCCGAAGAGCTATGTTAATGCGTCAATGACCCAAGGTACACAAAATGACCAAACAAAGAATGATGGGGCTGGGAATTCTACTGATAATCATATGGATGGAAGCCAGGCATGTCACAACTATGATGAGGAACAATTTGAGCAACATCCGAATGCTACACAGGACATTCCATCGGTACCTGCTACTAATGATGGCAATCACAGCTTGGAGAGCAACTTAATATGTTCACCACGACAATGCCCCCCGACTATGAACACTACTGATGAAGTTAAAGAAGCCAATACTATTGATACGGAGGGATTCCAACCGGTCCGGAAAAAAGGACGGAAGAAAAGTCGCAAGCCAAGCAAAGATTACATGGAGCATCATCAAGATCGGCCTGATTCAGTCAGGAATTGCTCTTCCCATTAATGGTTGAATGATTATAGCTTTTTGGAATATACGAGGACTTAATAAAAGCCTCAAGCAAAAAGAAATTCAAAGGATTCTCCGAGCCCATCACATTGACTTTTTGGCCATTTTGGAAACAAAGCTGTCAGAGGATAAGTTGCAGATGATTATGAAGTCTACTTTTGGGGGATGGGAATTTTCATCCAACTTTTTGTGCCATCCTGCGGGACGAATCCTGACTTTATGGAATCCTCAAACCACAGCAGCGCATGTCCAAGATACAACTGATCAGGTGATGAACTTTCATATTTCTTGCCGATGTACTGGCCGATCATTTTTGCTATCAATTGTCTACGGTTTGTATTCCTTTGCAGATCGAAGAAATTTATGGGATTCCCTCATTCGGTTCTGGAATAATAGGCCGAGACCTTGGCTTGTTTTGGGGGATTTCAACTGTATATGTGATCCAGCTGATCGAAGGAATGGGGCCCCTGTGCTTCCTTATGAAACAGCGGACTTTATGAATTTACGGCATGAAACTGGCCTTTTTGATTTCCCATTCTCCGGACCGCACTTTACATGGACAAATCATCGTACGTGGTGTAAGCTCGATCGGGCTCTGGTTAACCCTGAATGGATTGCTTTTGATCGGCACTCATCTGTTCATTTCCATCAATTGGGGATATTCTCGGATCACTCATTATGTACTATGCAAATATTCCAGCAATCTGCTGACAAGCACCGTCCATTTAAATTCTTAAATCTTTGGTGCCTACATGATGACTTTGAGATGCTTATTAGAGCAAGGTGGAGAACGCAAGTTAGAGGCTGCCCCATGTTTTCGGTGATGAAGAAGCTTAAAATGCTTAAGGCTGATTTTCGACAGCTGAATGAGAAACATTTCTCGCACATTTCTAACCGAGTTGGCCGACTCAAAGATGAACTAAGAGATGCTTATAGACAGCTACAGGAAACTCCGGATAATCAGACACTTCAACAGCAAGTGGCAGATCTTAAACAACAATGCTTTCGGTTGGCGGAAGCGGAACGATCATTTTTGGCTCAAAAAGCTAAAGCCCACTATTTTAAAAATAGTGATCGCAGTACGGCTTTCTTCCATGCAATGATCAAGAAAAAAGCATCACAGTCATATATAGCTTCGGTTATAAAAGCGGATGGAATGCAAACAACATCCCAGGATGAAACTGCCGCAGAGTTTGTAAATTTCTTCTTAAATCTTCTTGGCAAACAGCAGAATGTAGAGAATGCCGATTGGGATACTATTAGCTCTGGAGGCCAATTAACTGCTGAACAACGCCAATTTTTATGCCTTCCAGTTACAGCCACGCATGTGAAAAATGCACTTTGGAGCATAGGAGAGGATAAAGCTCCGGGTCCGGACGGATACACATCGGCTTTCTTTAAAAAAGCTTGGCATCTTATTGGACATGATATAGTTAAGGCAGTGCAAGACTTCTTTATCTCTGGCCGATTGCTCAAACAGATTAATCACTCGGTGCTTGTCTTAATACCGAAGTTTCCTCATGCAAGGAAAGTGGAGGACTTTAGGCCCATAGCATGCTGTAATGTGATCTACAAAATCATAGCAAAAATACTTGCTAGCAGATTGGGTGAAGTCCTTGAATCTATCATCAACCCGGCTCAGGCTGCCTTCATTCAAGGAAGATATATGATTGAAAATATTTATTTGGTGCATGAGCTTATCAGAAGATATTTGAGGAAACGTATTTCACCCCGCTGTTTCTTTAAAATTGACTTACGTAAGGCCTACGACTCAGTTAATTGGGATTTCCTTAAAGGCATGCTCTTGGCTTTAAACTTTCCTATCACCTATGTTCAGTGGCTGCTGACATGTGTTACCACAGCCTCGTATTCTGTTTCATTTAATGGCCAGATTCACGGTTTCTTCCGGGGGAGAAAGGGACTCCGACAAGGAGATCCACTATCACCGTATCTTTTTGTCATTTGCCTCGAATATTTATCAAGACAGCTGGAAACCCTCAGATTCAGCAACAACTTCTCTTATCATCCTAACTGTCAGCAGATGCGCATCACCCATTTGGCATTCGCGGATGATTTGGTTATTTTCTCTAAGGCTGACATGCCTTCAATTGCAGCGGTTCTACAGATCATAAAAGGATTCTCGGCCAGCTCTGGACTACATGTTAGCATTGCCAAAACTTCCTTCTTTACGGCTGGAGTGGATGAACAGAGATGCATGGACATTGAAACATTAACTGGCTTTAACAGAGGTTCGCTTCCAATTCTTTATCTTGGAGTGCCTCTCGCGGTCTCCCGCATTACACATATCCATTTTAAACCATTTTTAGACAAAGTGGGATCGTACATCGGTGGATGGCTTCGACATACATTATCTTATGCTGGCCGATTAGAGTTGATTAAAGCCGTTTTGCAGGGAGTTGATTGTTTCTGGCTGTCAATCTTCCCCATCCCAAATAATGTGATTTTAGCTATCGAGAAAATGTGCAGGTGCTTCCTATTTGGAGCTAATGTCCGGAATCCGCCAGCTTCATGGCGTGTAGTGTGCTTGCCCAAATCCGAAGGAGGTCTGGGACTGCTACACCTCCAAACCTGGAATAAGGCTCTGTTGGGTGTGCAACTCTGGAACATACACTTACATAAAGAAACCCTCTGGCTTCGATGGATCCATCATTTTTATTTATGTGGAGAATCAATATGGACCTGGAATCCGAATAAGGAGGCATCCCCATTCATGAAAAAATTGATGAGCATACGAGATGAGCTAATTATGATCAAAGGAACAGCCACCGCTTTGATCGAGTACCTCCAGTCGACTGCTCGAGCTAATAGAGTGCACACAAAGCTGCTATATGAGCTTCTCCGACCCAAACAACAGAAAGCAACATGGAGCAATGTGGTCTGGCATAGCAAAACAGAACCAAAACTATCCTTCTTATTGTGGATGGCTACTCGAGGGAAACTTCGAACGAGAGACAATCTAAAGGGGGATATCCCATGTAGACTATGTCCTATATGTGGTGAATATATTGAAACTGCTCTGCACCTATTCTTTCATTGCAGGATCTCCTCATCAATTTGGAAACAATTACAACAGTGGCTTAAGATTCCGGCTCGGCTGAATACTCTACCACTTCTTTTGCCGTGGATGAAAAGAAAAGCAAGGGGTAATGGAATGCGAGCAACGGCCATCCGCTTGACATGTGCAGCTGCTGTTTACTACATTTGGGAGGGCCGAAACAATATCATTTGGCATAACATAAAGATCGATTGTGAGGACCGAGTTAGGAAAATTAAAGTACATGTGTTCCGCTCTATGTACTATAATTTTCCAAGCTTTGTTCCATATGTAGATTTTGGTTTATAAATGGTTGATGGACTCTGCTGGTAGCATGCATTTATACATTGCTGCTGTTTTGTAATTAATTATATGGATAGCATTTTCATTATTTAGGATGGCTGTGCCTTTGTATTGATGATCCGGCACTATGCTGATGGGTTGATGTAATGCCATGATGTGTACTATATCAGCTGATGTGCTGATAGGCCGTTGATTTTGTAAACTATGTACAGTTTATATACTTACCATTTCGAAGAAAGAGCTCTCAGTCTGTCAATCCTTACTATGTCTGGACCTGGTAAGTTTCCCCGTGTTGAGTCAAATTAAGCC
>JAOWBR010178149.1:2821-19830 GCA_028571145.1 Dionaea muscipula
GATTGTCCTCAATTGAGTTCTGTTGCATGTACCGTTGCTCTGCCCTATGAGCAATATATAGCTAAAGCTGTTATGTAACTTGGATGCAAGTATTCATGTCAGACAATGGTACTTGTCTACGTGCCGGATTTGACTATTTATGAGAAGTTTATTAGATTTTTTTGTTGATTGACAGTGTTCAAGTATTGTACCTGTTTTGGGGTGTTGCGTGTCCATTTTCGTCTGGGTGAGTTGAGTAGTCAAAACTATCAAAGTCTGGCTGTTCCTCAGTTTATATTCATCCCATGTGCATGCCCTAGTTCCTGCAAAATTTACCTCTAATTAGATTGCTTGTGTGGACACAGTCAAGGACAATAAAAAATGATGATAGGGACTTGGTGATTCTATTCTTAGGTTGTAATTGTTATATAAAGTGGAATGTTTTGGGTGAGTGAGGAGATTGCACGCTTCTCCTAATTTCCTAAATGACGGCTACTTCCTTTGTCACAACTAACTTTAAAATGACACGACGGCATGATATCTGGAAAAAATGGGCCGAACCGCATACAATTGCTATCCATCAATCATTTGCTGCTTTTATTATGATCTTATCATCATTTATGTTTTTTCCATGCATTATAGAGTTCTAGTAATGTATAGATCAAAAAGATCTAGACAGAGGCACTTGACAGCTCAGGCAGCACAAATAGATCTTTCCTCGGACCCCCTACATACCAATCGCCCTGCAGATCATGGACAAGCTCCATCCCAATTAGACTCTGCAACCCTTTTAGTTGGCAGCCAACAAGAGCACTTCCAGCCTCAAGAATCTGCTTCCCAACAAGGCCCCACAGAGAAGCATCCAAATGAGTTTGATCCCTTGGAGGAGGTGCAAATGATGGGTAAATGTTATCACTTGATTTTAGAAATATGTACATGTACATGCTTCAACATTCTGAAACTGTGATTCTGATCTGATTATGTAGACCAACGTGGTAAAAGAAACATGAAGCGTGGACGTTTACGTGTCATAGATGTATGGAATTCACAAGTGGACCTTGGACAGTGTGGGCAAGCTCCTTCTCAATTGGATTCTGCAACACTTTCAGTTGGAAACCACCAAGAGCACTTGCAACCACAAGGATCCACTTTGCATCAAGGCACTTCGGAGCAGCACGGAAGTGAATTTGATCCATTGAAGGAGGTGCAAATAATGGGTATATGTGTTCACTCTACTTTTGTTCCTTTTTTTTTCAAATAACCAAATAAATCCATTGTTCTGATGAAAAAAAAAATCCTGTTGATAAAAGTCTAACCGCGCTTGGTAATCTTGTGAGAATGTAGATCAACATGGTAAGATAAAGATAACACGGGAACGAATACGTCCGGCTGATGTGTGGAATTTACCGAATGGGGAAAGAATTGTTGTGCAATGCGATGGATTGCATCAACCGGTAATGAAATCTGGAGGTATTTTCACTAGGTGGCTTGGCTTACTTGCAAAGAGGGGAGACTATTGTCCTATTGATGCTACAAACTGGAAAGTGGTGAAGAAGATGATGGAGGTTGGACTCATCAAATTAATTCGGGTTAGTGAAAGCTGATCACTTATTAGTGAATTAGTTTTATTTTTCAAACCTAATCTTACGCTGGATATTGCGATATTGTTTATAGTTATCGTTATTGCTATATATTTTTGTTTCTTTGTTTGCTCAAATCTAATCAGAACGAACAGTGCGTGTTAGGCAGCTGACAGTCTGCGCACTAAAATTGTCGAATCATGTGTGTATATATATCCTACGGATTCGTATGACCTACTCCCACCTAGTGAGAAGTGGTCGTGGTGGTGTTGTAGTTTTATTTTTCACCTTGAAGAAAAACTAACTCAATTTTCCATACCGATAAACATGTAGGGCAAGTTTGTACTTCCTGGAACGTTTCAAGTGGATAAGGTTGCGTTGAAATTGTTGGGGAACAAATGGAGGAATTTTAGACACGAACTAAAAGCAAAACATTTGCTCCCCGGTCACACTCAAGAACGAGTGGTCAGTTTGGTTCCCGATGGTGTTTCTGTATGCCAGTGGATTAAACTAGTTGAATATTGGTTTTCAAAGAAAGGCAAGGTAGTAACTTAAACGTTACTTGCTACTATTGTTTAAGAGCTGTAGATTAACCCGATTGTTGTGTAGACATTGTCTAAGCTAGGGAAGCAGGCACGCCACTGTCTGCAACATGTACATACCACGGGTGCCAAGAGTTATGCAAGGCTGAGACATGAATTTGTAAGATTTATACTTTCTGAGTTGTTTGCTGTTCTTCTGGTTCATTCTCTTCTCTGCGGAGGCTTAGGAGCTGTAAGTTGATATCCTTTTATCTGTTGAATTCGTATTTTGCAGGAAATGAAAAATGGAAGACCGCCTGGGATTGTTGAATTTTTTGCATTAAGTCATCAACGCAAGGACGGATCTTATGTTGATGATTCAACCAAGGAATTTATGGTATTTCTCATAAAAAAATTATGGAGTTCATGGTGTTTGATAACCGAAAACCGGTTCTCTTCTGTGTTCACTAACCTCATTGCATTATCAGGTTCAAGCGACATCACTTATGGTACAGCGGGCGGGGTCCTCTAGCTCTTCAAAGGATAGAATCAACCTTGAGAGGCATGTGTTTGCTGAGCATACGGGTGAAGAAACACCAAGACGTGTCCGGGGCTCTGGTGAGGAGGTTACCCCGGGTCACGTATATGGCCTCGACGGTGAACTCGGTGGAATGGACCACTTAAGGTTGAAAAAAGATAGTTCTGAGGAGATAAAGAGGCTGAAGAAGATGATGAAGAATGAGTCAGAGAGTTCTCTGGAGATAAAGAGGCTGAAGAAAAAGATGAGGGGCATGGAGCACAAGATCTATGGCATGGAAATCACAATGAAGGAGCTGAAACAAAAGATCTACTTGTTAACATATTTTTTTCAGCAAGCTGGGATTGGTCTTCCATCCATGGACCAGAGTGAGGACAGCGACGATGACTTCGATGAGGATAGCGATGATGATCTCATGCAAACTGGTCGTAGAAATAATCGTCCCATGCACCCTCGAGATGATAGCGATGTGGAGGATACTGCTGAGGATAGCGAAGAATCCTCTACTCTTTAGAAGCTACTCATTTTACTATTTGTCTAATGCCGTTGATTCTGCGATGAGTTGATGTGTTGGTCATATGATGTTTCTAACTATGGAGTACCAGTGGGAAGTGGCCGTTGTTGTTGAATACCTTTGTTTCTATCCATTTTTTCCCACGACTAAGATGCCCACTGCAAATTGGCCTTGGTTCATGATAACATATGAAGATGCTCAATCATGTTGCCTCTTGGCAACCATTTGGATTCTAGAAAATTTCAAGGCAGTTGAATGGAGATAAAAATGGAAACGTGTGTATGTCCTAGCCTTCTAGGGGTGTAAACGAGTTGAGACTAGTATCTTCATACTCGAGCTCGATTTATCTCACGTCTAACGAGCTAAATATCATATCGAGTTCAATTATAAAAATACAAAGTATCGTTAGGTTTGTAAGGTTCGTGAGCTTGCTTGAGCTAAGTTTTTTGAGTTTTTTTTAAAGTCAAGCATCGATCTCGAACTGTATCGTATCGTTTGCACCCGTAGTATTTCCTATGACCTGTGAAGAGAACTGGGTAGCTAGCAAGCAAAAGTAACTTAGCCAGCAAGAAGCTAGTGTGCGTACTTGAAACAATATTAATTAGAGCATCATGTGGATTGAAGGTGAAATCAAAGCAGAATGCAGAGAAAGAATGAAATGGTACTGCATATCAAAAGCTGAGAGAGAGATGCTAAATCGCTGAATACAAATCGTTAAGAAATCAATTCTACCAAAAGGTCATCTTTGTGGTAGAAGGTCTATGAATTATATATTTATCTTAACAATAATTGAGAACTCGCAATACAAAAGAGGATTACATCAAGTGCTTTTCAAATTGGAGATTTGTCGCTCCTATCTGGATAAAGAAAAGCCAACTTATTTGGCTCAAAGAAAACCAGGACTTGTTGTCCATAAGCTCAGCTGATATCCCCAAACATCTGAATTCTGATGTTGTGTCCTCTCTTCTATTTTCTCTAATGTTGGTGTTGATGAAGTAGGTGCTTAAACCAGTAGGCAGACATTTTCGGATACCTCTTGAGGTTTGTGTAGTCAACATACACGATGCCAAACCTCGACGTGTATCCAGATAGCCACTCAAAGTTGTCGAGTAATGACCAAGCAAAGTAGCCGACCACGTGAGCTCCCTCATCGATCACCTTCTTAAGTTGAGTCAAATAACCCTTGTAATAGTGGATCCTATCAAAGTCCTTGAGCCCTTGATCAAGGGTAACATTACCAGGATTATCCATGCCTGCGGCGAGCCCATAATCCATCCATGATAAGAATTAAGTCGAATGGAAAAAACAACTTGAAATTAAGGCGAGGATGAGAATTAAAATATTGATACCGTTCTCGGATAAGATAATGGTGAGATTGCCATAGCGCTCTTTGATGTAGGTGATTGCCTTGTAAAGACCCCATGGAACCTCATAAAGCCAGAATGAGTGTGCCTGCAATGCATGCATAGTTTAAGGACACTATTTCTAGAGTCTTTTTTCACATGCAGTTTGAACTTAATTGGCAGTGTGCTGAACTGAGATCTGATTAAGTACCTTTTTTCCTATGGAGACTCCATTTTTAGAATCTGTGCGCCAAGTTAATTCACGAAAGAAATTATATATAGCTAGTGAGCCCAACGACGAATATTTTTTTTCATCATCTGAAAGAAACATGGAAATTAAACTAACGAACAAACGGGAACGGGAAGAGGATCACACACGTACAGGCAAATCCAGCATTCCAATCCTGCTGGTAGCTCAAGGCTTGTGGTTTGGCTTGTGGCGGCGGCTTATACATGTAGTATGCTGTGTACTGGTTGATGCCAACAAAGTCCATTGAACCCATAACCATTTTCCTCTCCTCCTCACTGAATTTAGGGAGCCGATCCCCAACTATCTCTTGCATTGTTCTTGGGTACTCTCCATAGACAATTGGGTGAATGAACCTGCAGAAATATCAAACACACACACACAGATATATATATATAGACAATGGTCGATCCTAATTTTAACCCGCTCATCATATCTATGAAATCTATATATGTATATATAGTTGATTCATTCATCCTCAATTCATCCATGTTGATGATATATAGGCTGGCACCAGAAGCTAGCAAGATGACATATAATTAAAGATGAAATTAAGTTACCATCCAACATGGAAGTCGCGAGCTCTTTGAGCAGCTAAGCTGTCTTGCAGTCCTCTGGTGAGAGGTTCATACCAGACAAAATCAAGGAGAATTCCTATCATTCCTAGCTGTTCTTCCTACAATTAATCAATTATAGAGAAGATCAAATAGTAGTACCATCAAATTAAGACCTGCACAGCACTGCACTCTAACTATATCATATATCGATCACAGATGCTTTGATAGGTAAAATTAGGGCGCGATCGAGCAAGAGTAGCAAATATAGTACTTTATATAGGAGAATGAATTAAATCTCGCCTTACTTGGTACTTGTCACGGTATCTGTGAACTGCAGCAGCATGAGAAAGGATCAAATTGTGGGCAACAATGTATGGCTCAGTGCCCGAATTTCCCGTTGTACAATTCCCATATTCCTTAGAGCACCTCCCGGGAGCAAAGATCCCATTATCATACCCGAGTGCAGCGATGACTCTTGGTTCATTGAACGTCATCCAGTTCTTCACTCTGTCTCCATACGTCTTGAAACAGAAATCCGCATAGTCAGCAAAATCTTTCCTGCAAGCCAAGCAATGATCGAGTACCAAAAAATTAATGACCAAAAACACTACTTAACATTTGCATATATATATATATATATATATATATAGCTAGCAGCACATACACAACATTGTGGCTTAGCAGGCCGAGGTACTTCTTCTCGAGTCCATAAGGGAGATCGTAATGATAAAGATTTGCATATGGAGTGATGCCTACAATTTCGCTCGTGACAACAAGAAAGTAATATTAGTTGATGAGTTATGGACTAACACACACTTTATATGATCAATCAGAGATATATAGCAGCTAGCGAGCTCACATGTAACTAATAGAAATAAATATTGGTATATATATGGTGCATGTTAATTTATATATGGTGTGGGAGACTTACCCTTTTTGAGCAGGTAATCGATCAATCTGTTGTAGTAGGCAACTCCTTCCCAATTTACTCTTCCTGATCCCTCTGTGTTTGTGTTCAACAAGAGAATGTCAATGTTAGCTAATTAAATTAATGTGCTTGCTTGAATCCCAAAAAAATAGAGAGAAAAAAGAAAGCAGCTGTGTGATTCAAGCACCTGGGAAAATCCGAGACCATGAGATCGAGAACCGGTATGCATCAAAGTTGAGCTTTACCATGAGGTCCACATCTTCCTGCAAGGATGAAAGAAAATTTTAATCGGGGCGGTTAAAGGTACGTCGTTTTTTACCGCCACAAAAAACGCCACTGCTTTTAAAAAGATTTGGACCGATCCGAAACGGTGAATGTGTTTAAAATATGTTTTTAAGGTTGTCTATGAGAAATCGCCGGAAAAAATATCGGGAAGGGCTCCATCCGGACGTCGAAAATTACGATTTGGGCCGATTTGGGCACTATAAAGGAAGTACCATATCCAAAAAGATTTGAATCGATCCGAACCGTTGGATGTGTTCAAAATATGTGTTTTATAGGGGTACAAGAAACCCTACCGCAACCCGAGATGTTAATGCATCAAAATCAACTAAAAGAAAACCCGAAAAACTAAAAACCCTATAGAAACCCAAGTATATTTGGGCCGAATCAACCCTACCGTAACCCGAGGGGTTAATGCAATGCGTTTTTAGGATGTTTTGAAAACATCCAACGGTTCGGATCAACCCAAATCATTCTCGAAAAAATTGTGTAGCATATTTTGAAATCGGCCCAAATTTTCCCGAAAAACGTCCGAATGGAGATCTTCTTGTCATTATTGGACGTCGGACGTGAAACGTGAAATGCCTTAGAATGTCATTTTCTATACATCCATTGGTTCGAATCGTTTCAAAATACTTCAGAACAGGTAACGGCGTTTTTTATAGCGTTTTTCTCAGCGTACCTTTAACTGTTCCGATATATGTATATATATATATAAGAACGGCTAAATGTACCCCACATTTAGACCTCCCATTTAGAGATCTATTCACAGCTGTTGGATTGGGCCCATCTATGGTTGATTGTTTCCTTTCTTGTTATTTCTTTTTTCTTTTCTTTTCTTTTTCTTTTTCTTAACTTCCCACTAAAATCTCAACCACCTGTTTTCAATTTCAACGGCTATGGTGGCCTTATGGCCTACTAAGTTGGGCGGCATTGTGGGGAGCACAGTCGAGTAACGAGTCGCCATGATCTGGTTGACACCATTAATGAACAACACTACAAGTTGCTGGAGTTCTGCCTCGGTAACGGGCTCGTCGTCGCCAGGTCCTTGATGAGGTAGCATGTTCGCGACAATGTGCTCCTATTGCTCGGCTTCGTTGCACTCTCTCGTCAGATGGTTGTCAGGATGATGGTTCTTTAGAGGTTGATAGGTCGATTGTGTGACTCTTTTTCCTCTTGCATCCATGCCTTAGAGATTATTGAAAATGTAACTTCTTGTTGCATTTCCCACGGGCGATGCCAAATGTTATCACCACTTTTTGGAGGGGATGACGTGGACGCGTTCCGAGTGTCACCTGTTTTTCATGTGTGCTTCCTGCCCATCACCTATGCCTTTTGCCCGTCACCTGCGCCTTCTGCCCGTCATCTACGCCTTCTTCCCGTCACATGTGTACGCAGTAGACTCAACATTAGAGGGACCCGAGGTTGGTACCTCAGGAATATCCCTCCGACGCTCAAGTCAGACTTTTCTCCAGATAATAGAAAACTGAGAGTGTGAATAGGAGAGTTTTTCAGGTCAGGAAGGCGTACATGAATGAGGGAGGTAATTGTGAAATTACCGTACCATCTTTGGACTTTATTCAGGAACATTCTAGAATGCCCTGAACTTTACTTGGGCTTGGGCCCATATGCCAATTTGGCTTGGCCCATGCGGGATCGAATCCATACGTCGAGATATGCACCCACCGATCGCGAGGCGCAACTACCCGCGAGGTTTGGTCACCGTCGAGCACGGTTGCCCGTGTGCATGGAGGTGTTGCTCGTGTGCATGGAGGCCTGCGAGCCCGATGCTCGTATGGCCGCAGGTTGCCTGCGAGCCTACTACTGGCCGCGCGTGAGGGCTACTCGTGAGCCTGCTGCACGTCGTGGAGCTGGTCGTGGATGGGGCTTGGCCGCGTTGGGGTTGAGCAAGGGATGTCCGTGGAGGCCAAAATGGTCGCGTAAGGCTATGCTACTAGGGCAGGGCAATGCTAGCCGTTTGGGAGGCAACTCGTGGTTGAGGTCCTTGTCGCTTAGGAGGCAGCTCACATGAGGAGGGAGATGGCCTGTACCGGCTGGCCGTTGCCTACTCTAGTTGGCCGTTGCTTGCGCCAGTTGGCCACGCGCCTACTCCGCCTCAAGCCGGTGGTCGCTCCTGGGCATCCACGCGAGGGTGTTCATCATGGGCTGCTGGCCGCATGTGAGGGTTGTGCTCCGGTGGTTACGTGCTTACATGCATGGCCATGCACGTGTGGTCGTAATCCGATGATCATGCGAGGTAGCCGACCTTGGACGGCTTGACGGAGTTATTGTTGACAGTGGGGTCCATGTTCATCCTCATCACACACCCTCGTGTCAGTGGCGGGGTCCACGTTTGCCCACGCGTCCCGATGTCCGTCATCCACGTGTTGGTATTTTTTCCGGTATAACAGGTATAATCAATGGTTGAGATTGATTGGTAGTGTGTGAATAGTAAACACTGTTGGGTAAATAGTGGAATGAATAGTAACTCAAGGTGAAATCAGAGCCTTTGATGATTTCTAATCCAACGGTTGTGAGAGGTCCGCAGTACTGTTCATTTATGGTGGTCTACATAAGAAGTGGACTGTATATTTATTATACAAAGCACAAGCCAATTTGAAATGTCTTTCCATAAAATATCTTGAGACATTTTAAACCATCAGATGAGAGCTTGTACCCAAATAGGGTATCATTTTGAACATATCCAACGATTGGATCGTTCAAAATCATTTCGGATAAGATACTTCCTTTATAGTGCCAAAATCGGCCCAAAATGGCTCGAAAAAACGTCCGGATGAAGACCTTTCCAATATTTTTTTACTATTCTGAGGACGGACCCCCTCCTTATTTTTTTATTTTCTACGCATTCACCGTTTCGGATTGGCCCAAAACATCTTAGAAAAAAATGATGTAAAAACTGATGTTTATATAACCCTCCCCATATATATATATATATAAACCCTCCCCATATATATACGCGCGCGCGTGTGTGTGTGTGTGTGTGTGTGAGTGATGTGTGTGTGAATAAATAATGGAAGTAGGGTTGCCAATTGTATAAACGTGTTTGAAGTTTATGCAGATGGGTACCTTTTAGTAGAATATGAGATATCTATGTATTTTTATATTCATAAGCTAGTAAAGTTTTATTTTTGTATATTTACTTGCCGGGTTGAGTCAGTTGATAGGTCGGGTCTCCCAAGATCCGACACATACCCACTAAAACCGACCGGGTTGGGTTGGGTTGGTTAAGTTCATCAGGTCCTTCAGGTACTTTTACACGCTTACCTTGGAGTGTCCTGTATGGCTTGTGCTTTTTCTTTGTCCATGATTTTTTCACATTTCACAAGCTTTTGTTTTGTGTACAATCGCTTACATGTGCGTCTTGGGTCTCTTGGATTTAACCTTGATGGATATGCAATCTGATATGCTTCTTCCCTGAGATTGCTTTTCAATACAAATCCATCATAGCAAATCAAAGTTGCTATTTTCCATCTTAAGGAACTTTTCCATTTCCAGCTACCATTAATAGGTTGTTATACAGGAGTTCTTTCTCTCAATTGCTGTACTAACAAAGCTTCTGTGGACTTCCATACCATTCTTTGAATATTCGTTGTTTACTTCTCCTGGCACATCTCATTCAACCTCTTTTCTTTGAAAGGTGGTCAACCTGAAGGATGGACAAATATGTAGTACAAATGGCATGATGTCTCCTGCCTAATCTTATTCTATTTCCAATATTACATCCTGCTTCAGCATGTGAGCTCACCGTTTGATTGACCTTAACTATTACTGAAGGGTCATTATGTTTAGGTGTACATTAAAGCTACTGGAGAAAAAAGTGCAGAAATGGTTACAGACCAAGGTGCAATTTATGTTACAGCTAACAAGGGTTACAACTGGAGGGCTGCTGTTCAGGAGACTGTTTCAGCGACCCTCAACAGGTAATTCTGCCTAGTTTAGTTACCCGCTATATACGGAAAGTGTTATGTGAGAGTTTTATCAAAGTTCACTTCCTATGACCTAAGAAAGGAGATTTTGTGCAACATGATATCCCTTGTCAAATGGTTCTTTACATTTTCCTAGAACTTATTTTCTTTGAGCTCAAATACTAAGCGTCCATTTGGCTTGTGGTATGCAGTAATTGGAATGAGATGCATGTCTGAGAACATTAATCAATATATGTAAACAGGGCAGTTCATGGTTGTGCAAGGACAGTTAAAATTTCTCCTAGTCTTCATACACATTTCTTCATCCTTATATACAACCCTCATATGGTTGAAGTTTAGTGAATGCTGTATGCTTTGGTTCCCTGACTTGATAATTAGGCATTATGTTTTCACTTACATTTCTTGTTTGTACGTGTGAAATTGTAAATATTCATCCAAGTATGGAAATCGCCTATTTTTTTAGAATTTTGATTGATTTTTTTATGGATTCGTGTGGTTAAATTCATACTGACCTCGGAGTGTGTTTGACACAAGTGTGTCAGGCTGAAATCATGAGTTGAAATCGTAGAATCAAAGTTCTTCAATGAATGAAGTAAAAGATGTGCATGTAGTACCACTTTGTTCCCAGATTCCTCCCAGTTTCCCATTTACTTAAATGGCCCTAAATGAGACTGTGCCTGTGCCCTTGGCTTCATGTGTTTCTGCAGCGGGGATATGCATAATCACTTTATAACTATTTGTGTTAGTGCTTCTTCATTTCCTCTTGAGAAAGCATACACGGAATAGAAATGACGTATATGATGAAGCAGAGATTTGGTTTGCATATTAGTTCAAGTTGTATGTAATGTATATTGTTGGTTTGCATATTGGTTCAAGTTGTATGTAATGTATATTGGTTCGGCACCTATTCATGTAAACAGGTTTCTTGCATTTGCAGAACAGTTTCCAGCGGCATTAGTGGTGCCAGTTATTACACAGGCTCTTTCAATACTGTGAACCGCTCCCCTGATGGACGCTATGTTGCAGTTTCAAGCCGTGGTAATTTCTATTTGACTTGGGAGCCCGGTCAGGTAAGTTTTTGCTTAGTTCTTACTTGCCATTCTCATGTCAGGAGAAACTATTCTAATGATAAGCTCCCTTATGGAGAACAAATTATGAAAATTTGAGCAAACTTTGAACCATCAATTTAGTGTTCATTGTTTCTTTATTTCCAAGTGACACAAAGTTACAAGCTTATGAGTTAAAGATGCAGTGTTTCATGTGGGTAGGAGTTCTTGGTGTTGGCTTTTGAACGACATACCTCTCTTTCTACTTATGCTGTAAATACAGATTTTGAGCTCTAAGGAATTCTATCAGTTTAGTAAGCAGTCAGTGGTTAGTAAATCTGCATAAAACAACCTTGGAGCTGTTTGGTGATTGGAGTCCTTTAATGATTTAATCAAGTTATCTTTTTCAGTTAAATGCATCATTGAGTGTGAATGTCGTATCTTTTTGTATCAAGTTCTGATAGTATGTGTCAAACATACGCAGCCCTATTGGCAGCCACATAATAGAGCAGTTGCAAGACGAATTCAGAACATGGGATGGAGAGCTGATGGTGGCCTTTGGCTCCTTGTGCGTGGTGGGGGGTTGTATCTCAGCAAAGGCACTGGGGTCAGTTCTCTTCTCCCATGTCATTTGGTTTCTACTACTTGTGATTTTCCGTCCGACATTGTAAAGGATAGAGATCATGAGCTCCTATTAGGGCTGAACTTTTTAACCCTTGTCAAAAAGCACCAACTTTTCCAGTTGGAGAGGATAAAGAAGCACAATCTTGTTTGCAGGCAGTTGGGCCTGGGGCATTTGACGGTTGAATACCTCTGTAGTGCATTGGTGCATGTGCACAGCTTTTCCCAGTCTGTCTTCATGAGAGCAAAAGACACTCATATTGGTTTCATGATGATGCATTAGCTTTAATTCGTTGTACGCTTTAAAAGACACTAAGAATGGGGGTGGGTTTTGGTTCTATTCATAAATAGTATCTTAATTACATGTCAAAAACTTAAAATCAGTCGCTGTGAATGGTGCTTTATCATGGATTCATGATTCCAGCAAAAAAAGGAGCATCTAGCAGCAGAAAAAGCAAAACGGAATACTTCTGATAATGCAGCTGAGAATGCATCACCTTAGTTTTCTGTGTGTCATTTGCTTCTAATATACTTGACATTCCTTGTGAACTGCTTTGGTTCTCGTGTTATGCTTTATTGTCTAACACCTATTGATGACTCAGCTAACAGAGGACTTTGAAGAAGTTCCAGTGCAGAGTCGTGGATTTGGCCTTCTTGATGTTGGGTTTCGTTCACAGGTAAAACCTATTATGGTTGTGACAGTATTCCAAAGTTTCCTTGGTCAACTAACCATGGCTTTCCCAGAGTGTCATGGGATTAAATGGCCTTTTCCTTTGTATAGTGCCACACTTGGGAGGGTGGATGGAGTCATAAAGGATGAAGAGGATGGGAAGATTTAACTCCTTCCATCCAAATAAGGCGTTAGAAATTGTTTTTAGCATAAGTTGCCCTAAGTTTACAAAACAAATGACTTGTTGACTTGCTGATTTATTTGTTTTCTCCGAGAGTTGACTCTAGTAGTTGCATATAAATTGCGGAAGACAATAACATAGATGTGAAACAAAATACCGGAATGCTTGTTGAAGCATATCAAGATACTTGCTCTTTGAAAGTTCTTTTCCTCAGATTTTCTTACTCTTTTAGCTCTTTTAAGCAGTATCTCGTTGCCTCGACCTGCAGAATGCTGTTTCATTAACAATTTTCCAATTCCGAAACTGCCCTTTGTCATCTGGAAGTTGTGGAACCATGAATCCTGGAGAGCCGATAAGCTATGTGACCACTGGCCAAACAAAACCTCACATCTTAATGGGTTTTTAGTTTGTAGTGATTTATAGCTGGCTTGGAGGAATTCACGTTGTAGCGTTACACCACCTGTATTAATTCTTTCTTAAAAAAGGTGATACCTGAAATGTCTTTCTATATCAAAAATAGCAAGCACCATCGGCTCCTAAAAAGTTGTTTTGGATGCTTAAGCGTCCATTATTTCCTTTTTCCCCTTGTTATGCCAGTTTCTTCCTGTAATTGCCTAAACGAACTTGTAGCTTTTGCTGTAACCTTACATTAAAGTCTTATTGTCGAGCGGCAGCTATATTTGATCCCTGCATCTGGTGAACAAAAGCAGTAACTTACGGATGATGTAAGAAATAATAGGAAAGTTACCTAAAAAAAATGCCATGCCCAAACATTGGAAAGTAGTCATTGCATTGAGCTGTATGACCTTTTTGTTTTCCCCTCGGATGCTGGTGCTTTAGTCTTGATGATGTGGATAACCTGAATGTGGCCATGCCAGGATGAGGCTTGGGCAGCTGGAGGCAGCGGGGTTCTTTTGAGAACCAAAAATGGTGGCAAGACATGGACCCGTGACAAAGCAGCTGACAACATTGCTGCCAATCTTTATTCAGTAAAGTGAGCTCTATACTTCTTTGCTTTTGTCCTTCATCTGCACAACACATCGTTAATCATGTGGCTTCTGCTCCGCCTTGACATTTGAAAGTTTCCCTAGTTCAGTCTTTAGCATGTGTTTGACTTGTATACCCATTTGAGCAATACCTGTATGTCTCATACTTTATGCAATTACTTATTTCTGATAGGCTATAAAATAGGGAAGCATGATGAATTTATCCTCTCTGAATTTATCCACTTTGCAGGTTTATCGATGAGAAAACAGGGTTTGTGTTGGGAAATGATGGAGTGTTGCTTCGTTATCTCGGGTGAAGGTACATTTGAATTGATATAATTGACCAGGAGATCAATTTATTGTTTATCTGTTGTATATGCTGCATTTCGCCAAGAGCCTCAGCTGCGCTGGCTGATGGAATTTCTTCATATACAGTGAATGAGAAAAGATCATTGATCGGAATTCATACCTTGTCAATTGAGTAGATGCAGATTCTCAAATTTCTTTCATTTTTGCTCTTAATGAAGTTCCTCTAGTGGTTTATGATCTATTTATTATGATGAATACACACAACACTTTTTCGTTGGCTGCCTCAGTTAAGTGAGGTAGGTTGAGCCAATATTCTCTTATTGCCATGGTGTGAGATTTGGAAGAACTGCATACTGTCATTGAGTAATGGAATTACAATATATAGGCAGCAATATGAATTACAGAAGAATAAAATCCTAAATATGGTGAATAACTAATGTGCTAGGTTTTAGGAGAGAAATCAGAAGCTTTCTATTGTGAGCTAGCGCTGGATAAGGGAAGATCTCCTCGAGAATCAAGCAGCTGAGCTGGCGATGGATCTTCCAGCCGTGATTCACTTACACATGGTACAGTACAAGTAAAACAACTAGGAAACAGTATTCACTGTGTCAATCAAAAAGAGAGAGAGGCTGGATAATCCCAGGTGGGTCATCATGTTCGTGAATGAGCTTTCCTTCCTTCAATCAAGTGATGTAGATTGACTTATTATGTATGGCACATTGCCTGCCTAGCTCCTTGAAAACATATACCTTTGCATTGTTTTCAACTTTCTTGAGTCAATATCATTATTAGTTATCAGCAATTTCCCCCGTGTTGTGTTTTGCAGGTTGTAAGAAGCAAGTTTGAGATTTTTGTAGATTGAGATTATCGATCGCTGAAGCAGTGATGTGATGTGTTTAAAGTCATTATTCAATCTGCAGGCTGACTGGTAACTGCTATTTGTTGGTGTCATTATTCAACCTGGCTAGTGATGTGTTTTTTGTAATTTACCTGATGCGATGCGATGCGAGGTTTCCTTTATCTCGTCTTGTTGAGCATGAAAGAAAGAGATAAGCCACAAAATATACAAAGCAATTTGTGCTTGAGATGGATCCCATGTCACTCCTTGATATGATCCTTCCTATTTGTGTGAACATCTTATTGTAACTGGGAAACCTATCACGGCTTGAGAAATTGCAGGGCCTCATGTACCAAACAAGTGTTGAGTCATGTGTGTGATGTTCTCAGTACTTCCCACATCGAGAGCAAGACTTTAGAAATTTCAGGGCCTCATGTACCAGATAAGTGTTAAGACTTAAGTCATGTGTGATATTCTCACATCGAGAGCAAGACTTAAATAATGATGATGTATAAGTGCATGTGTATTGGTCCATAGTCCATCAACTTAAACTTTTGAGTTGAAATGTGAGTTTAATGCATGTTTATGTGGTTATCTGGTTTTATGAGCTTCTAGATCTATGTGGATTATAGGATTTTATAAACCATTGGATATAACTGATCAAAGATGGAGATTACAATTGACGGATATCACATCATAAAGATCGACGGTTGAGATTAAAATCTTATCTAAAGATATGTTTAAAAATGTCCACTAATCCTATCCCTATAAACTTTACGTGAAAATTTCCAAACAAGTCGGGGTAAATATCACCAGCAAGTATAGAAAGAAAAGAATTTTACTCTGAGAGATATGAACTCTCTCCGTAATCAGAAAAAATACTGAAAAACAGTCTAAATTTTTGCCTCATTTTGTCTAAGGTGGTGAGAGTCTCTCTCTCTCTTGGCTGTGATTGGGATTCTTCTAAATGACAGGTATCCGAAGGAGAAGCAACTTCTGTTAAAAATATCTCTAGAACGACATGAAATTTTCATTTTCATCGACTCCCGCATAAAATTTTCTACCGAACAAGTTTGTCAAAACTCAATGAAATCCAAGCACCAGGTGGAAACAGTACAATTGAGTGTCAACAACAACAACAGCCTTTTTTCAGTAACTGGGGTCGGTCACACGTATCCACATAACACATACATTAATAAAGATCCGATGAATAATAATGCATTGGCTGTCAGCTATCTGACACGTATTGTATGCATCTAAACTGCATATTAGGTTTCAGCTAAAGATAGTAGTATCTAATAATATAGCAATATAAATAAATAGCAATAAAGTCATTCAAAATACATCCAATGTACACTAACTAATGGGTAACAATACATGATAATAAATAAAAACCATATCAACACCAACAAAACTATAGAAACAGACAACAAAAGCCTCGGAGACTCGATCTCATTGTCTCAACCCTACTCCTATTACGATCACTTCTCACTTAGTGAGGTCGGTCACAATAAAAAATCTAATTAATAAAAACTTTTGTTGGTCTGGCCTTTGCCAGAAAGAGGTGAGAGTTAAAAAGTTTTTTTAATATAAGAAAGGTTTGTGTAATTTTATTTGGACGAAAAGAAAAATTATACGATTGTAATAATTTTTGATAAAGTAGATTTTCTTCTCTGTGATTTTTCTCCAATTTTAAAAGTTTATTTTAATGTTGTTTTTATTTTTATTTTTTTTTCTTGATAATTATTTGAGAGGTTTTCAAATTGAAGGCTGTTTTTTCCCTCTTCCATATTAGTTTCCTCCTCCCTTTATTGGTGGTCCCCCTTCCTCCACCCCATTATACCCTTTTATAATGAGGCCTGCTTTTTGCCCCCCTCACATGTGGTCCCATCCCCCCTTTTCCATTAACCCTCCAATTTTCT
>JAOWBR010178150.1:0-10891 GCA_028571145.1 Dionaea muscipula
TCTAAATTGAGAGAACAAACTTTATAGGCAAAGTTTGTTTATAAGCATTCAACTATGATGAATTGGTTACAATATAGTTAGGCTATTGGAACCATTGATTTCTCAGTTAGATGGCTCTAAGGTACGTGGGAAATGAGAAAACGAAAGATTGCAAGGATGCAAATTGCTTGAATGCTTGGATGGGTTCTAACGTCTACAACTATTGATACACAACCCCTATTTATAGGTTTGCTTCTAAATTTGGGGTAGTTACAGATCTATGATTGTCAAGGCTCATCTTGACCGAATGGTTGAGATGATCCTTGGGAAGTGTGCAAAAAATATCTGTTGAGGCGGTTGAGAAGATTCTTCTTCTAGAAGCAATTCTGCTAGAGATATTTTCATTAGCGCACATGTTGAAATTCTCTTCTTGAAACAAATTGTTATCTCGGATGTTTGCTTACATTTGAGATTTGTTTGAAAATCACGTCTGGATCTCAGACGTTCAGATGGAATTTTTCCTTAGAGGAAACGTTGAGGTAGTGTTGATGTTCTTCAGGGCTCTGCAGCTCTAACTCAGTCGTTGAACTAGACTTTAATGATCTTCTTTCCTTCAGTCGTTGATCAGCTCCGATAAGTGGAGTCGTATCTTCTGTTATTAAAGACATTGGAAGAAATTTATAAGTAATAAGCTGGTCCGTGGTGTCGTACCATGACTTAGAGAAAAGTAAAGTCTATGAAAGGAATGATATATTATAATACCAACGACTAATCTTATGATGAATATCAGATTCAGTCTGGTATAAAGGATTCAAACGTGAGTCTAGGTTTGAATAACGCAGACACCACAACGTCTAGTTTAAAACCTAAAGACCACAATGGACGTCTGGCTTTGGCCAGAAGCCGACGTGGAATACATCTGAGAGTAAATTGTGTTAAAATGCAAGAATTAGATATGAAATGATATATGACCTTGAATTAGGGGTCATGTATGAAATATGAACCACAAAGGTATAAATTAAATACAAAGTCAGTATAATTTATGAACAAATAAATAAAAAAAGGTACATAAAATGCACAAATCAAATCCCCTCACACTTAACCTTTGCTTGTCCTCAAGCAATAATGAAATGAAGATCAGAGGAAGATTTGAAAAAAAAAATCGAATAAATATCACAATCTTTTCTCATCATTATACAAAGATAGGAGTATAGATTAGAAGTCTACAATGACTGGTATCTGTGTTATCAACGTCTGTTCCTTTTTATCAATTATGAGACTATCCAAACGTAGGTATAGATCCTTGAGATTATTGAATTCCCTTCTGGCTTTCTAAAATTGGTTTGCAAATTATAGATCTTCCACTTGTAATAAGATACTGAGGACCACATAATTTTCTCAATGTGTTTAAGTAGAAGGAATAGACCTTTATGGGGAGTTCTCAATTGCTTTGATATGTATTGAACGAAGGAGAGGAAACCTAGAATTTATCTTTATCTTAAAACTCAGATGGTAAGCCTTGTTCTCTTCCTTGAGTCTCTTGTATGTTTCAACATATGCTCTATAACCAGACTTTCTATTTGGTCTATGTAGCAACTTTCGGAATGATATTCCTAGCCAGTGGCTATATTGGATATCAGGTGTAGTTAAGCCCCGTGAAGGGTCATGACACACCCCTTAGATTCCCAACTATCGAACCAAAAAGGCCTGAAAGACGTAACATTTCCACATTAATCCTTCTTAACCCATATTTGTTCAAGAGAATTAAGACGGTTAGTTAAGAGGATGCAAATTATGTATTTGTTTTATACATGCTTCTTCTTTAGAAAAAGAGAACTTCGACCGTCTGGGTCCAATTCAGACTCTTTCCAGATTTCTATCCTCACATCAAACTATCTCTACGTTTGATACATATCTCCACTAAGAATATCCTTAGTGTTGTGCAAAATTGAGAATAAGAGTGGTTTAGAGCACTTGATTAAGCTTCTGAATCAATAATTTTCAAAGTCAAAGTATTTGCCGTTTGGTATATTCAATATCTTTCAGACTTTCTACCTAAGTTGGACAATACTCATAACGAATATAGGACAGAGATATTAGTTATACTTTAGTTATGGATCTTCTATGAAAGATTTCTTTTTTCTAAGTATAATAACTAGAAAAGATGTGAAGATGAAATAATAAAATTAATCTAAATTATGAAGAGTAAATTACAATAAAAATTAGAAATAAAGTTAAGGAATAAATCATGTTAGTTGTTAGAGATGCTAAATAAATGCTTCAAACGTGATTCTGCAAGAAATGATAATCAGACGTGCATCTCTAGTATGCAAATGTGGATGCAGCAGCATGCAATTAAACGTGATAAGCTAGTCAATCAAGATGGATGTTCAGTCAAACCAGTTATAAAAGTACAAGCATATCAAATGGATGATCTTGAAAGTACACAAGAATCAAAATTAGTTGGGGAAATAATGTTGGTACTGGGTACCATTAATGTCCTTTAGGAAGGACAAATTGTAACCAACTCTGACATGGGAATGGACATACAATAAAGAAAGAATCTTTGTGTACCTTCCCAAAGATTTGTATAAAAGGAAGTGAAGATCCATTTTAAAATCACATCAGTAGCTTATTTAAAAACTTAGACACTATGGCAGGCCTTAGAAATTCTGAAGCTACATGTATCCTTACTGAAAATGTTCTCGAACAAGTTCAGATTACATTCCCTTAAGCTCCAGGTGTTGAGTACTTTCTCCCTAATCCTAATGAGTCAGTGATTAGTCTTAGGAGACGAGAGTCTTTGGCTGTCCATTTAGACCACTTTAAGAATGGTTTACGTTTTCCCCTTCATTGCTTTGTGGTTGAGGTTATGAGAGCTTATGGGATGATACCCGCATGGCTCACCCCTGAGTCCATAGGGTACATAGTTAGCTTCATCATAAGGGCGTGGGAGTCTGGCATAAAGCCAACCCTACCTACATTTAAATGCGTCTATCAACTAGTTGATGAAGGTAATGGGTATTATAGTCTTAAATCTCATCCCGGTTACCAACCAATTTTTATTCAACGGTCACCAGACGTGTGGAAGCAAAGGTTTGTTTTGGTCACAAGTGATGATTGGGATGAGTTTCAGCCCCCCAGAGTTCCTAATCCCCTACCCTCTACTCCCTACAGGCTACAATTTGTTAGTACCTTCAGAAAGAATGATGCTATCAATTTGTGATGCTGACATTGGCGTGGTACCACGGTTGTTTGAAGTGGTTACCTTAGAAAAACTAGAAAATCAGTGTATTGCCATTATGGAGCATCCAAGTAAGCATGTTTTTTTTTTTTTTTATGGATTATGTTTGATATTTATCAATCGTGGATGATAGCTTACTGAATTTGTTTCTAATTATGATGCAGGGGGAACGTGGGCGGAGCTAAGGGCTCTGTATGGAGACTCAGTGGGGTTGAATGGACATCCAACTGTATATGATATTTCCTCAACTGAAGAAGAAGGAGATGATGAAGATGATGCTGACTACCAAGAGTTCAATGAGGAAGGAGATGATACAGATTAATGTTTCATCTTTTTATTTATGCTTGTGCTTGTTTTACAAACATTACTTGATCTGTAATAATTTTGACTGCTACTTTTTAATTTTCTTGCACGTTTGATTTTACTTGTTTAATGCATGCTTATGTTTTGATTTGCAAACATGTCGTTCTTTATACTTAACGCAATCGTTACTGATACTGATCAGACTAAATTAACTCAGACGTGCTAACCATGTCCTTAACTAAGGGTAGTTGTGGCTATATGTTCATCCTAGGTTAATGATTTTAAGGGCAAAATTTTTAAAATTTCCCTTAAACTCTCCCCCCTCACACTAAAACCCTACATTGTCCTCAATGCAGTATAATAGTGTTAAGAAAAGTGTATATATTCATGAATATACTACCAAAGTAATAAATGAAGGAGATCAGATATACTTATCTTTGTATGGGAACGTCTGATTCTCGAGCTTTGAAACGACAGCGTTTTATTTTGAAACGACATCATTTTATCATGAAACGACACCATTTTACTGACCTGGTGGCACGCACTCAGGGGATAGCATCATTAATTACGCCGTACTTGACATCACATCCTGCAGGTGGGTCATCATTAGTGCAGGGTAATTACGGAAATACCCCTGATTTTAAAAGGAATATAACAAGGTAAACAGCGGAATGACGATTTTGCCCTTTAGGATTAATATAATTAATCCTTCTTCTTCTTCCCTCTCATTCTCACTCTTCGAATTCTCCAAACTCCTCAGAGCTTGAAGAATCGAAAACTTCATTGGCGATTCTGATTCTCGATTCTCCAAGTGCTGAATTCAAATTTCTCTTCAAGACTTCAGTGAATCATCAATTAGGTATCCTCGATTCGATTTCCCTTACTGATTAGGTCTTCTCTGAACTTCATTAATGGCTAAATCCAAGAAACCCTCATCTTCATCTGAACCTGTTTCAAGAAAAACTCCACAGAAAACTCGGAAATCATCACCAAAGAAAAAACCTAAGCCAAAGGTTTTTAAGATTATTAGTGAGATTCGGAGTATTGTGGGTTTAGAATTCTTTGAGGCTATCACCAAGTTATTTCCCGTAGGCAGGAATTTTGCATATTCTCTTCCCCATGAATCTGATTTTTTTGTTAACATTACTGCTCAGAATGGTATAGCAGTGTATTATGACCATTTGCTACATGGATTGAGGTTTCCTCTACATCCTTTCCTTGTGAAGGTCTTTAATGCGTACAAACTTATCCCAGTCCAACTCTCCGCCAATTCTATAGCTTTGACTTTAGGGTTTATGGTGCTTTGTTGGGAGAGCAAAATTAGGTTGTCCCTGTGTCACCCCACCCCGGGTGGACCGGCGTATGACCCGTGGACCTCTACCACGACCCGCACAAGCTTAAAACTAATGGTCCAACTATCGATCAAAGTTTATCATGCAATAAAGGGGTCAAGAACTGGACCAAAATCAAGAGAAAAGTCTACCATCAAACATCAGAGTGAAATTAGGGTGGAACTAAGGCATCTGCCAAAAAGGTCCAACTGACCAACCAAAACCAATGGTAGAACAAAATCTCTAATACATCAATCATGCGGAAAATGAATCAACAACTCAATCAAAATCTACTAAAAACAAAAGAGATCAATCCCTAAGAGGCCGCGAGTCCGTCTCCTCGCCGCATCCTCCTAGATCAACGTCACTAACCTGCAAAACCGTTCAATTGGGGGTGTACACAGGGTTAAAAGATGATCAAGTCATGCTATGAAGAATAAACATCAGCAGTGTTCCATGAGGGTGTGGGAGTTGTCCAAATCAAACGTATGACATCAGTTCTAGCACCTTAGTCCGCGGCGCGGAGATGCTAGAGAAATAACAGGAGGGGACCACCCACCACGGGTATAGGCTACTACTCATGGAACTATATGAAGAAACTCATGACAGCAAAAGATGCAACAACCGGAGATATATAAAATACTAGCTGTCATGCAACCATAGAACTCACAGCTCAAATGAATTGGAGGACGCATGATAAGAGAAATAAAATAACAACAAGCAGGGAACAAATCCAAAGCAACACGCATATCATGAATCTTCAAACAAGTGTGCGTCTCGTGTTACCACACACAATCTTCCAAAAACCAGTACGTCTCACCATGTACATGAAAACCTCAAGGTAGCACCCATAGTCTACCACATAAGATTACTAAGGTAGTCCCTAAGTCTACCACAAACTCCATCGGTGGCACCGACAGTCCACCACTAAATGAAAATACTAAGGTAGACCAAGTCTACCAAAAATGCCAGCTCGTGCACGAAATATGGGATATCCCGCCTGACCATGGGTGTAAACCAGTATGGCGACGAGAATAGCCCCCATGACAGACTCTGTCCAGGTCGTGCACAAGGCCTAAGGGCGTTGCGACTTACGGTAATCCGTGTGGCCGAGTCGACCCCCGAAAGAGACATATCCCTCGGGCTTAAAGTCATGAATCACATCTCCTCATCCACCTCACCATAACTCACATGATACCTCAGCCCACTCATCAAAGATAACATAGAAGGCCAAACGAAACGTATACTAGTATCATGGATAAACATCATGATAAAACAGGAGAACAAGCCAACTATGAAAACATACGTATACTCATCAAGAAAACAAGCGAGTGGACATGAACAATAATATAACTAAGCAGAGAATGAACTGCAAAAGAGAGAGGTATTAAGAATAGGTCTATGAAAGAACGACAATACATAAATATGGAGGTGGAAAGGTAGGGAAGGATTTGTGTACACCCCTCATCTGAGAGTCCAGCTAATCTGAAGCACGACTATGATCATTACCACACTCCGTAGAAGGCCACGTCACCACCTACGAGTCAACTAACGGAGAAATCTCACTAAACAACCCATGCATGTCGACCATGCAAAACAGAGCATCTACGAGCTAGATGATTCCTAAACATGCTTCTAAGATCATCCTAGACCAAAAGGAATCAATCCCGAACTCAATAGAAAAGTTACCCATGAACAAGGCAAATCGGTCGACCACTTCGATCAGAACCGGTCGACTGGTCGTGCTCTGAAGAGAAGGACAGAGAGGTCCACAAAAAGCTGGTCAATCGTTTCTCCTCTCATCCAATCGACCGGATACCCCTCTTGTAGAAGTGGCGAAACAAACAGAGAGGCATCCAAATGTCCGGTCTATCGTTTCCTATCCATCTAGTCGACCGGAATGGCCTGACGCAGAAATGCGATTTCTGCATTTTGCAGAATCGCCAAAACGATACCAAAACCAAAATCACGACTTAGAGGCCATTCCAAAGATCAAAACACACTAAAAAAAACACCAACAAGTCACACGAACCAACCCCGACATGCCCGATCAACCAACGACAATCCTAGGGCGAAAAACGACAAAACGACAAATCTCGAAAATAAGAAAACGATGATGTACCAAATTAAATCCATCCCAATCATCATCGACAACTAGAATTTAATCATCCAGCATGATCACCACCATCACACAATCCAAAATCATGCCATAATCGAAAAAGGCATAAACGAAAAGGGAATTCTAACCTTAAGTTGAAATCCGATGGACCCGATCAATTCCCGACGAGCGAGCGACCCTCCTCTACCTCTCTATGGTCGATCAACAGTAAGGGGAAAACAAAAACCATCATCCATTAATTCATCATCATCATCCACCCCCAAATCAAGGAAGAAGAAGACGAGAAAGGGAAAATTTTCACCGCGGAGAAGATGACGATCTAATAAACGTCCCTCCGTGATTTAACCCCAATCGAACGCCACCCTCCTCCTCTCTTCTTGCTGTCACCGCTGCTGTTGGTGAAGGGGAAGGAGATGGAGATGGTGAGTGAGAGAAAGAGAGGGTTACATGAAAGAGAGGAGAAAAGGAGAGAGTGAAAAATTAATGTTTATAATTAAAACCCCCAAATTAAACCTCCCAAATCAACAAGGGCAAAGGTGTCATCTCCTTGTCCCTCTTATGAGATTAAAAATCTCAAAAGACTAAAAACGCATCCCGTAAGATTTGAACCCGAATCCTCCATGAAACACTCCCACCAACCGCTTCCACTAACCAGTCGGGCTAAGTGGAAGTTTCGAGAATAAAACCAAACCAAATAAAATATAAATGGTCGGGTTATCGCATCCTTCCCCCCTTAAAGAAATCTCGTCCTCGAGATTCAAACCAAGAACCAAGAACCCTAACCAAAACTGGTTCGTCACATCCTTCCCCCTTTAAAGGAGATTTCGCCCACGAAATCAAATGAACCAAAGCTGAAATGAAAGGTCACACACCTGGAAAGAGATGAGGATACTTCTCGAGCATCTCCCTCTTGCGCTCCCATGTGGCCTCCTCCACGGCATGGTTGGGCCAAAGGACCTTAACCAGCTGCACAGTCTTGGTTCAAAGTACCTTCGCTTTCCGATCCGAAATCTCAACCGACTGCTCCTCATATGTCATGTCCTCCCGAACTTGCAGTGACTCAAAATCAATGACGTGGCTCGGACTGTGAACGTACTTTCTTAACATGGAATCGTGGAAAATGTTATGCACCTCAACTAGCTGCGACGGAAGAGCAATTCGGTAGAAAACATCACCAACTTTATCATTAAACATCAAAGGGACCAATGAAGCGAGGACTGAGTGTCCCCTTCTTACCAAAGTAGATCACCCCCTTCCATGGAGAGACCCTCAAAAATACCTTGTCCCCAACTAGGAACTCGAGATCACATCTGCGGTTATCAGCATAGCTTTTCTGCCTACTCTGCGCAGTCAATAGTCTATTCCTGATCACCGTAATCCTCTCACTGACATCCTGTACCAACTCGGGCCCTAAAATCTGTCGCTCACCGACCTCATACCAACATGTAGGCGATCTACACCGCCTGCCATACAATGCCTCATATGAAGCCATCCCCAAGCTGATATGAAAACTGTTATTACATGAAAACTCAACCAGAGGCAACTGGTCATCCTAGTTCTCCTTCCAATCCAGTGAATAGGCTCTCAATATGTCCTTCACAGTCTGAATGGTCCGCTTAGACCGACCATCTGTCTGTGGATGATAGGTTGTGTTGAAACTAAATGTCGTCCCAAACTCATCATGAAAAGCCCTCCAGAAGTTCGACACAAACCTCGGATCTTGATCCGGAACAATGGACACAGGTGCATCATGCAAAGGCATAATCTCCCTCATATAGAGGCGAGCCAATCGCTCCAAGCTGAACGTCACCTTAATCGGCGGGAAATGGGCTAACTTCGTGAGCCGATCAACAATCAGCCAAACAGCATCGTGTTCATTCCGGATAACTGAAATCCCGATAACAAAATCCATCGTGATGTGATCCCACTTCCACTCAGGAATGGTAAATGGCTGCAACTTGCCTGCAGGCCTGTGATGCTCAACCTTAACCTACTGACAGGTCAAATACTGTGCAACGGACTCAGCATATAATGGACCCGATTAACCAGAGTGGTCTCGATGGTTACTCGAATCCAATTACGCGAAACAGAGGATCTCAACCAGAGTAGTCTCGACGGTGAGTGTGGAAATGGAGGTGGAAGTGAGGTTTTCGGAGCTAATCTCGACGGAAGAAGCTAACTGTTAGCTACTACTATGGCTACTGCTACTGAGCTAAAGGAAGAAGATAACTATGGAAAAATTAGGTTTTTAATTCATTCATGTATATCTTTCCATTACAACTTTCAGCCTTTATATAGGCTGAGAATTTACGTAATAAAAGAAATTACATCAATTCCTGAATTAACACGTGTATAGGGGACCGAGAATATTCTCCTGCCAAGAGTACGGTCCCTAACATTCTCTTTCCAATCAGCCTCAACGGTATTTATCTTCCTCCACGTAGGCAGATGGTCGTGGCATTGGTAAGTCAGGGCGACAGGAAAGTTAGGGCGGCAAGGAGTGAAGGCGCTGGCAATCTATGGCAGCAGTAGCTAGTTAAAGCTATGGCAGCGACTCCACTTATCTTTTATGACTGAGTACCTAAGAATGAGGAGAAAGCATGAATGTTCTCCTTAGGATGTAAGGAGGTGATTGATGTGTCCGGTCTCCTTGTACTCATCTTATTCTGCTCAGAAGGATCATCCGCCGCCACCGCTCTTCTGTCAACCTGGCGCCATTGAGCTTTCTTTTCATGGCGTCAGTAGCCCTTATCTTCTTAGTGGAATCATGTCAGCTCCTCCAACTTGGCATGGGAAATCAGGATATCATAGGAATCATCATGGTCTTCCAAGGTGACGAATAAATATAAGGGTTCTGCTGATACAAGATATCATCGCCCTGGAGTCTTCTTTCTTCAAGGCCTGGCACCACATAGTTGCCGCCATGGAGAAATATGCTTCAAGGGGTCCATGATATCCCCTCCCCCTTAAGACTCAGCTTGTCCTCAAGCTGAAAATTCGGGAAACTGTCATGTAATAAAGGACTTATCCTCCCAATTTGCCGATTCGGTTGACAGATTCTCCCATTCAATGAGACAATGCTCCACCTCTCTGCCTGGCCTTCCGATCATTCCTGTTTCCAAAACTGAGGAGGGTTGGATCACCAGGCTACCCTCGTTCATAAGAGGAGGGTCTAATATTGTAGCAGTGCCTTCTCTTACCTTCCTCTTGAGTAGGGATACATGGAAAACAGGGTGTATGGCGGCAGATGAGGGTAATTCTAGCTTATTAGCTACAGGTCCCACTGCAGCCAAGATCTTGTAAGGCCCATAAAACCGTGCTGCCAGCTTTAGATTTTTCCTCAGGGCGAGGTGTGATGTTAGGCGATGCCAGTGAATAGCACCTCACTGCGGCGACAGGTTTTCCTGCGCGCGACAGGTTTGCCTGTGGCGAAAGGGTCCCAATTATACCTGTGGCGTCACTTAAGCATATCTGAAAATTTAGAGAATTTTGGCGAGTGTGGCCACTTCCATGATGCTTCTCATGTTGTACTTGGTCTGTGGACCAAATTTGGAGGTTTGAGGATTCGTGGTTTAAAAGTTAGAGGAGGTCGTCGCCATGGCTTTGGAAGCCATTTGTGACCGTGGCGACTACAGACCTGATCTGCCAAGATTGAGTTTGTTTCCTGACCTCTCCTATATGGGGATGATCCTTATAATGCGTGGACTCCATTGGTCATCTTGGGAATCTTTGTTGATGCTTGGTGTGTTCTAGAGATGAAGGCGTCGCCATGAGTATTTGCAGTCCTCATCGCCAGACCAAGCCAGCACCACGGATATCGTCACCCCGCCTTAGGACCTTGCCGCCTCAGTTTGTTTTGTCTAGATTCAATGTATCTAGGTTATTTTGGCAAGTCCTTTGTTTTAGGCTAGAATC
>JAOWBR010178161.1:0-10890 GCA_028571145.1 Dionaea muscipula
CCGATGGTTGGATTGGGGTTTAGGCTTGTGCGGTCCGTGGTTGGGTCCACGGGGCGTACGCCGGTCCACCCAGGGTGAGGTGTGACACACAAGGTGTCATGAAATCATCTGAGATAAGAAGATCCATCCAGCCGTCATCATAGTGTCCACGGCTTCAACAGAGCAGTCCTGCCGCCACCATGTCGTCGCCAACGCCTTGAGTCCTCAACATATGCTGAGAAAAACCTCAACAGATGGCACTTGATTAAAGCAAATCCTTCTTATTAAACCTTGGGAGAGATCCTATTGAGAGGGCTTTTGGTGTCGAAGACATCCAGAGACTCATATTCACATCCGGGAGAGCGTCGGAGGTTGATTGGTACGGGATTTGTCGCCGTCGGTTGTTAGGGTTTTCTACTCCCTATTATTTACTATTAGAGATTTGTTTAGTAGATCTCAAGCTCCACTTCTATCCTTTTGTGGTTCATTGTTCGGTTCACCCGATTGTAAACACTCTCTAATGCTATTGAATCTGTCGGTTTGTCGCCATTATTATATCTCTTGCCTGTGCCGATCTATTGTTGTCGTTCTTAGGATTGTTGTTTTGAATATTTCTGCTGCGTGTGTGGTACAACATTCGCATTGTGCCCCTGCCTCTGGTCACAATAAGTGGTATCAGAGTGGTTTTGTCAGATCTGTTTTCGGTTCAGGCAAAGTCTGGTTTTTTAGGGCTTGGGATCGACATTTGATTTGCCCTATTTTGTGAAATTTTAGGAATTTAGGATCTTGGTTATTGTGTGCTCTATTTGTGCGGCTTTGGGATTCTCTGGACTGTCTTTTGTTTTTGATTTATTCTGCTGCTTTGGGATTTATGCATCTGTTGCGACTTATTGATTGAAGTTTCTGTTAGATTTATTTCTTCCGTCATGGCAAAGTATGAGATTGAGAAGTTCTCCGGGTCAGAGAATTTCGCCCTTTGGCGCATTCAGATGACTTCGATCTTGGTCATGGAGGGATGCGATAGAGCGATTGCTCCCGCTACTGCAATTGACAAAACTGCTACTGCGTTTGTGGCTATGGATAAAAAGGCTTTGGCTACTATTCGCTTTGCTTTGTCTAATGATGTTTTAAGGCGAGTTCAGGATGAGGAGATTGTAGAGAATTTGCGTAAGAAATTAGAGGAGACCTGTATGAACAAGTCGGTGTATAGCAAGATGCACTTGATGATGCAGATGTTTAGAGTTGAGATAAAACAGGAGGAGTCTTTGCAATTGTATGTGGATAGGTTCAATCATGCTATTAGGAATCTAACCAATACTGGTTTTGAGTTTGCTGACGAGAAGAAGGTTGCATTATTGTTAGCCCATTTGTCTCCTTTTTTTTTTTTGATCAATGAAAACTTTATTGATATAAATGAGAGAGTTACATCAATAAAGAAAGGACAGTGCGAACCGCATCAAAATAACCCGAAGCAACCCAACAAAGTTGGCCTCCAAACAGGTTATCTAATCATATGCGAGCACGAAGCCCGGATAAGAAACACCCACACAGAGAGTACACCAAGTCAATACAATCCGAGCACCAAACAAAACTAACTAAAAGCCGATATCCCCATCAGCAGCTCCCGGTAAAGACGAAATAAACAATTCTCAGCCGTGTAGAACCAACAGCAGCCAACACAGAGTGCAGCAATACAGAACCCATTGCATGGCTCTCTCCCTGAACTTCCTTTGAATCACCAGCTTGGTTATCTTTCAAAATGTACAACCCCACTAAATCTGTCATTGCAAGTACCAGCTAAGCTGTAGGGCCATCAACCCCATCCGCTTCCATAATGCAATATCCACTCGATGAAAGGAACCGACGCGTGAGACATCCTCAGAACGCACGGCCATCAACATAAGTTAGAACCAAGACTCAACACCACTCACTACCTGGTTGTGCACAGTGCACAGGACACAAATGAATACACACAGAAACAGAACAAACGGACCATCACTCAAAATCACATCTCACTGATCATACCCAAAACAGTGACTCTCAACACCAAGTGCTGACTATCCTACCCAGGCAAGCCCACACAAAAGACCCCAACACCCACCCCAGTCCCCAAAAAAAAAAACTGGACAGAAATCAGGACTCAAAAGGAGCTCAAAGATGAAGACCGCCTACCGCAATTCCCCCTGCTCGAGCTGATGCAAATGAGAAGACCATAGAAAGGAGGACCAGACAAGAACAGTAGGAAGATAAAGATCAGGAAACCAAAACCACCCGAATCAAGAATTGCACCAATGAATGCAAAAACCCCAAATCTCTTCTCCCAAGGCTTCATAAAACCCCTTGCAAAACACCCTCACGATCTCTCCTTTTTTCCCCTCGTAAACACCATCCTATAATCCCACACAAAACTCACCTAATCTCCCCTCACCAAGGTCTCCAAATACCCCTTGCAGGACTCTCCTTTTATCCCCTCATACACCTCATATAATCCTACACCAGACTCTCCTTTTTTCCACTCACAATGCTCTCCCTAATCCCCTCACTAAACTCACCAAATAATCTGTCACAGAACCCTCCAATCCACAACATACTCCATGTATTCCCTCACCACACTCCCATAATCCTGTCGCCAGCAATTTAATCTACCAAAGCCCCGCCCTTCGGACCATTCACAGAAGCACCCATGACGACAGGGTCAACCCCATAATGTGCCCGCCAAAACACCATCATGTCATCATAGCAGCGACGAGAAGCAGTAGACAACCATTGCCTTAGCAGAAGGGTTGTCAAAGAATCTACCAGGCACAATATAGCGATGATGCTGTCCGCATGACTCGTAGACAAAGGGACTCAGTCGATCAAAGCAAAGGCATAGTCACTCAACCCTCCTCACTTTAAAATGTGGCTCTCCTCACAAAATTTGATGTGGCTAGCTACCCAAACCAATAGCACTCACACATACCCAGGGCCCACACCCCAACCCAGACCCCATCGGATGTCGCTGATATGTCAGAGTCAAAAGAGCCCCCAATTTGCAATGGGGAGAGAAGAAAGGGATGCAAGAAGAAGACTCACCATGCAGTTGAGCAACCTAGGCAACTATACATCCGCTGCAAAGAACATTAGAAAAAGTCGAGGGAGGAAATGAGAGAACTCACCTTGAGTATGTACTGCGCCAAGCCTTGGACAGTAGACCATTGCATAATCTCTAGGTAAATAGTCGGTTCTGGCCACATCCTCCACTGCCAGCCTACATCTTGGCGCCCTACTGATGTAAATCCCCAAGTCCTCGCAGATCATCTGTTCAAGCAACCATTCTCAGCGTACCCCTTGGTGAACACTTTCCAGCTTGAAAATCAAGTCATTAAAACAAACCTCCCTTCTATCAAATTTGGACTTAAACCAGAAAACACATTTGAACATTATTAGCTCTACCAGCTTATCCCAATGCGGCTGAATGTTATTAAATCTTGCTTCGTTCCTGGTTTTCCACACAAACCAGAGAATTTCGTCTGGGAGCGCATTCCACAGAGGCCTAAAGTTATTCCTTACTCGAAAACCCTTCCAACTTGTGAAAAGGCTCGATATTGAACCGGGAATGACCCAACTAAATCCCCACCATTTAACACATTTTGCCCAAACTATCCATACCTCAGGGCAATGTAAAAACAGGTGTTCTAATGATTCCTCCTCCCGCCTACAAAAAACACACTGTTCCCCATCCAAATTTTTGCCCTTGTGCTGGAGCCACACGACTGTTTTAACCCGACCAAGCCAAACAATCCAGCCAAATATTTGGATCTTATGTGGAACGACCTTATGTCAAACAATGTCCAAGCCATCCGGCAATGTGTCTGAGTCTCCCATTCCCCACGAATAAGCCTGTTTTACTGAAAAATCAACAAAGGAACCACTTGACCATTGTACTACGTCAGTTGCGACACCAAACCTCGGAACTCGTCCAATCGATTCATGAAGTAGTGCCTGCTGTGCTTGGTGCCATGTGCGAATCACACCCCTAAACTTTAGATCCCACACCTTTCCCCCAGCCTCGTCTCGGACGCAGTGGGCCAGCATAGCATCCCCGTGGCTAGACGAAAGAAATAATCTTGGAAACACATCCTTCAATGGACGTTGTCCAACCCACACATCATGCCAAAACCTAATTCCTTCCCCATTTCCAACCTTCAGTGACACATTACTAATGAAAAAATCCCAAAGTTCCGGGCATCTCCACCTTATGCCTATGATATCTTGCCAAACCTTTGAGAAGTCGCACCTGTGGATAGCCTGAGGGAACCAGATTTTATCGTCAAGTCTGTACACCTCACAAATAACTTTCCGCCATAGGGACTTCCGGTCTCTACCAAACTTCCACCACCATTTAAGCAACAATCCCTCATTTAAGTACTTCAAGTCCTTAGTCCCCAATCCACCTGAGCTTTTGCCCTTTTTTACCTCCTTCCAACTCACCAGATGCATCCTCTTTCTGTCGGTCGAATCTCCCCATAAAAAACGGGCCCTCAGCTTATCGATTTCCTTAATAACCCCCTCAGGAATTTTGAACAAAGACATGTAGAATATTCGAAGACTGTTTAAAACAGATTTGATCAAAACAAGTCTACCTGCCAGAGAAAGATACCGTCGTTTCCAAGATGCTAGGCGTTTCCTGCAACGATCCACCACTGGTTTCTAAGTTCTCACAAGCCGTGGATTAGCCCCTAGTGGAATACCGAGATACTTGAAAGGCAGGCTTTGGACTTGACACTGCAGTACCTCCGCGAGGCTCTTAACGACCTCACTTGGCACCCCCACACCACACACCGCACTTTTATTAAAATTAACCCTGAGACCTGACATAATCTCGAAACATTTTAAAATCAGTTTGAAGTTCTGAACCTCTTGTCTATTAGTTTCACAAAACAAGATTGTGTCATCGGTAAATTGGAGATGTGTAATCCTCAGAGTCCCCGATCCTATTCTCAACCCTCTCACCAACCCCAACTCCTGTGCTTTCTTAATCATCCAGTTCAACCCCTCTGCAGCAATAATAAACAAAAATGGGGATAAGGGATCCCCTTGACATAGACCCTTCTTCATTTGGACGACCCCCGTGGGTGACCCATTTACCAGTACGGAAAAGGTAGTCGACGTAATACACGCTGTCATCCACCTTATCCACCGTTCACCAAAGCCCATCATCTTCATCATATGGAGAATATAATTCCAATTAACACTATCATAGGCCTTCTCAAAATCCAGTTTGACTATAATTCCGGATCTTTTCCTCACTTGAATCCAGTTTATAACTTCGCTTGCAATCAGTACCCCATCTGTGATATTTCTATTTCCCACAAACGCGGCTTGTACCTCCCCGATCACCAAATGAATACACTTTTTGATCCGTGCGACTAGGGTCTTGGACAGAATCTTGTAAACGCTGCCGATAAGACTGGTTGGTCTAAAATCACTAAGAGAAATAGGATTATCGCCCTTGGGTATTAATGTGATGAAACCAGTCCTTAGGCCCCCAACAATCTTTGCATTATCGTAGAATTCCTTGAAAAATTCTCGGAAGTCCTCTTTTACCAAATCCCAGCAATTCTTGAAAAAAGATAAATTAAACCCATCCGGCCCCGGCGCTTTGTTTCCGTCGCAACTCTGAACCGCTCCCCAAATCTCCTCATCAGAAAACTCGCATTCTAGACATGCAGCCATTTTCTCATTAATCTTATTGCCCAGAGCCTCTGTAAAACCTGGTTTGACTGTCCAATGCTCCGCAAATAAATTCTCAAAGTGACGCTGAACCCTATCTTTCATTTGCTGTGGCTCCAGAAATATTTGGCCATTGACACTGATCGAGTCCAAGAAGTTAGTGTTATGCCTGGAGTTAGCTATCAAGTGAAAAAACCTTGTATTCTTGTCCCCCTCCAAGTACCACTTTACTCTAGATTTCTGAAACCATAATCGCTCGATATCCCTTAACACCATCGCCCTTTCTTTCTTAAGGCCCATAATCATAGTAATTTCAGTTGGGCAGAGACGTCTGGATTCGGCCACCATGTCCCACTCGTGGATACGCTCCTCAACCTTCTTGAGATTCACCTCCAGGTTGCCATAAACTGAGCTGTTCCACTCTTTAAGTTTGCTTCTGAGTATTTGCAATTTTTTAAAAATCCGAAACCCTGCCCACCCTTGGATCTCAGTCTTCTGCCAACAATTTTTCACAACGCTCCGGAACTGATTGTGATGCATCCACGAGTTAATAAACCGAAATGGCCGTGGCCCCCAATCTCTATCCTCCTTTGTAAGTAAAATCGGGGAGTGGTCCGAATAAAGTCTAGGCAACCCCCATTGTTGGCTTTGAAACTTCTGAATCCAATCTGGGTGCAAAAGGAACCTGTCCAGTCTGCTCCATCGCTCTCCTTGATCCGAGTTGCTCCATGTGAATTTTCTTCCAAGTAGTGGTAAATCCACCAATTCCAAAAACTCAATAAAGTCATTAAATTCTCTCATTGACTGGTCCCTTCTTGTGCAACCTTGCCTTTCCCCACTGCGTCGGACTTCATTAAAATCCCCTCCGATACACCATGGTCTTGGAAATCTATCCTTCCATCCTGTGATTGTGTGCCACAACTCCCTTCTCTCACCCGGCATACATGAGGCGTATACATTAATTATCGAACATGGCATGTTGCCGAAGACCAATCCCGACAGCAACACCACTGACCTGTTGCCCACGCAGCAAGATAGTGAAAACACCTTAGGATTCCAGATGCATAACAGCCCCCCTGATTGCCCTTCTGCATCTATTTCCATATATTCAAAATCGCCCCCAGACCAGATTGAGTTCACCCAATGCCTATCGACCCCCTTCCTCTTTGTTTCCTGTATCAGCACAAAATCCAGCTGTCTTTCCTTAATTACTTTCCTCAGATATCTTCTCTTGTCTGGTCTCCCACAACCTCTCATGTTCCATGATAATATCTTCATAGTAAAACAACTCTCAGCTTTATACCTCCTTTTAGCCCAGAGTATATCCAATCACTGTAGATCTCTGTTGCGTCCTTCCTGCATCCCAGAGATTTTGTCAATCACCTCCGCGTCCGGATCGAGGGATTGCAGCCCAAGCGCCTTCCTGAATTGCCAAATTTTCTCGGCTGACTCAGGGACCTCATCTCGCCGGCCAGCTCCTCCTCGTCCGAGATCTAGAGCTGATTTTACTGTTGCCTGCATCACTGCTTTGACCATCACTCGTCGTTTGGGAGCTCTACCCCTCTTATTTTTCTTCACAGGCTCTCCTGCTTCTGAGTGATTATTGGTTTGAAACTTATCTTGACCATTCTCCACCTGCGTCTTACCATTATCTATTATCGAACCACATGGCTCAGGGTCTGTGATGTAATGGGCTTCTCTGCTTACCTCCAATCTCCTCGAACAGGTAGCGTTGTTACCACTCTCTAAAGCCGCGTGTTGGGCCGTAAATTCCATCGTGTTTTGAAGCCACATATTAACCAGCCCTATATCTGGACTCAAAACAACCTCTAAACTAATTCCCTTCATATTCAAAATTGGGCCCATGCTACTTCTTTGAACCGATTGGGCTGCAGACCTATCATCCTGGACCCTATTAAACGGTACCAAATCCCTTCCCGTTACCCCGCAATTACTAGAGTCTTCACCCTCGATGCCCTGCGCTGAATGTAGTGCTGAATCAGCGGCCAGAACAAAACCCCTCATTTCCTCTTCCCGTAAATTCCTTACAGTACCCTCCCTATCCATAAATCCGTCTACGTCATTTGGTATTCCTGATAATAAAAGCCTTGAGTTATCTTCTCCCACTTCCGAGGAACAATTAATGCGCCCTTCTTCCTCGTCATCATCATTCTCGTTCATGCTTCCTGAACGTGTCTGTTCATCATCCCTTTGATGACAGATACACCCGCAAGTAAAATTCGAATTACAGATGAAGGTAGCTTGTTCTTCAGCAATTCTGATTACGAACGATTTCCATCCGACGATCAACTTCATCTGCTGATTGATGAGGGAGGAGCAGCTAGTAGAAATCTTAACCTTCCCAATATCACACCTGATACATTTGAGAGTGTCTTCATCGATTTGTATAACATCGCCCCAATGTTGACCAATGGCGATGAACGTGCTTGCATTCCATGCGTGTACTGGGACTCCATAGCAAGACAACCACACCTCCCGCTCAAAGTTACACTCCATGTTAACAAACCATGGCTCCACCGATTTAAACCAATATGACTCATGCTCCTTATGTCTGATAATAAATGAGCTCATCCTTTCCTCTGATGGGAATGTGATCAAGATTCTCTTATTCCCCAATCTTCTGACATTTATGTCACCTCTTTCCTGCTCAATAAAAGAGTCAAGTAGTATATCAGTTGTTCGGTGATCTCCAAATACAGCAACCACGCTCCGGTACAGCCAGCCATTGCCACCACACACCCCTCTCACCACTGGCAAAGGCTCATTTAAAGGATTCCCAACTTTCACCACTTTGGCGTATGGTTCCCGTCCATGCAGTGTCTCTGGAAAGAAAGATTATTAACCCGAAATTTATCTAGAATGAGTTTTCCGCTCTTTGACAATGATTACCCTGTTTGGTTAAAAATTAGTTATCCAATCATAGATTCATCTGGTTGATTAGGGTCTATCAACCAGATGCTGTCTTGGTTGGGTATCGCCAATTAAGATATCTTGGTAAGCGAAAGCTTCCACTGTAGGCATTCTAGGGTTGAACAACTTGTCATTGATTTGATCCATTTAATTCTTAACTTGAATCGTGTGTGCATTGCAATCAGTAGAGATGGAGATTGACAACCTTCGCTCTCAGAGGCTGGTTAGTTTTGATACAAGGTGACCGAATCCTTGGTCAATTACTTGAGTGATTCTTTAGGTTAATGAACTAGTGACCGAATACAGGGTTTGCCTAGGTCGAGATAGTCGAACTTGCTAAAGTTGCTTAATATGTTAAACCCATGAGACAGACGTGTCATCGACTGTTTCTTAATCTCATGTTTGCCATTGTCTCTTGTTGAAATATGATGATCACTTCACTGTTTGTTTCTTAATTTTTATCTGTCACTTGTTAGTTTCACTCGTACAGTTTTTTTTCATATTTTGACCCCATGATATTTTATTCATAATTTATCATGTTTACTATTTGGTGTGTTTTTACATATGATTGCAAAACGATAAGTCTCTATGGGTTCGACCCCTAACTCATCCTTTACTCGGTTTTATTTTGAGTAATACCATCATCATAGCGAAGGGTATTATTATTATTGATCGATAAACGACAGCGATCAATTTTTGATGCTGTTGTTGGGGATTTGTTTTTGTCTATCAAGTGTAAAATACGCCTTATAGTCATCTTTATTTTTTTTGCCATGCTTGAGTACCGTTTGATTCATTCAATCTTGACAGCTCTTTAAATAGAGCTCTTTAAATAGCTTTCATATATCTAACGTTTGACCTTGCCCATATCATGCCTAGTTTGTTTTGTTCATTTTTGTCTTTCTTTTAAAATAAGATGGACAGAATTTGAATTGACTTAGAATAAACATTCATTTCAAATGTTCATATTAGATGGAGAATAATATTTCAAACGTTTGGTTGTTGTTCACAGGTTCAATTGATGAAGTCACCAACTGATCTCCATGTAAAATGGCTGCCTTGCACGTTTGTTCTCTATAACATAGATTTTAATGTTATATATATCAATTTTATGGAGAAGCACGACTAGGGCAGTCGTTGTCATTGATGCAAATCAAGCGTAACAATAGCAAACATAGAAGCCTTCCAAAAACTTCATTGTCCATCCACTGTTCACATAAGGAAATTCAAGTTAAAAATCCTAAGGGCAATTCTAGGAAATACATATGCTAATATTGAGTTTATTTTTGCAAGTTCAACGTTGAAGGAATGGACATCTAATTTTTGGAGTCCAACTCAACATACGTAGTAGTTGTTTTCTATACACCAAACGGTATCAAACACCTTGGGGGTAACGAAAAAAAAGTTCATTTACTCCCCTGATTTCTTGTATGATAAGTGTAGAATCAATTTTTCTAACATGAGCATTAAATTTATATACATTGGGGATAATGTAAAATTTAGTGTGAGGGGGGAGTATTACGGAAAAAAAAATTGAAAAAAAAAATTGAAAAAATTGAAAATTTTAAATTATTACCGTAATATTTTCCATCTCTTAATAAAATGCTCATGACACAAATGATCTCTTTAGACCGTTTGATACACTTCACGTCTAAGGCTACCAAATGTTCATCTCCACGTCTATTGAAACTGCCCATATTACCATCTGATTGTGATGTAAATAATATCTCCATTTCACGTCTGAAATTGTTCATCACTGTTTGTCCAACTTTGTTTCAATTTTAATTATTTTTTTTAATTTAACGGTTTTGATTTATTTTTTTAAAATTGATTTTTCTACTCTTGTTTCATGTTATTATGCATAAACAAGGGTTATCTATAAAGAAGATATCATCATTGATGGTTTTATTGATTAAACCAAATTTTTATTTAACCTAAAATTTAATCGTTTGAGGAGAACGAGTCCAGAAAACAATGAAGTACCCAAAAATAATTTTTACTTGGATTTGAAGATTATGGATTACTGAAACTTGTTTAAGTGCTATGATCCACTGTTATTCTCATTTAGCACATGCACTAAGGATATTCTTAGTGGGGATATATATCAAAAGCTAAGATAGTTTGATGTGAGGAGAGAAATCCGGAACGCATCTGAATTGTACATGAATTGGTCGATGTTCTCTTTTCTTAAAGAAGAAACATGTATAAAACAAATACATACATTGCATCCTCTTAATAAAACCGTCTGAAATTCTTTTGAACAAA
>JAOWBR010178172.1:0-10890 GCA_028571145.1 Dionaea muscipula
TAAAAACATGATCGGATGAAGGCCTTCCCGGTTTCCTTTTTGCTTGAAATTTTCACCACCCCATTAAAATCTTGTTTTGAACACATCCAACGGTTCGGATCAACAAAAAAACACCTAAATCTATGAGGTCCGCAAACTTTGCAGTTGGTGGACATCCACACTAGAAGTGGACTATATATATATATATATATATATATATATATAGAGAGAGAGAGAGAGAGAGAGAGAGAGAGAGAGAGAAAGTAATTTTATTTTGAGGACCTCTATCTAAGGACCTATTTGAGGACCTGGCTTTTTCACCTATTATTTGATTGTTTTACGATGATCTAAACCGTTAGATATGTTTAAAATGTGTTTTTAATGGGGTATGCAAAAAATCAACAAAAAAGACAACCGGTAAGAGCTTGATCCATGCCGGTTTTATTACAACCATTGAATTGTGTTTTTATATAAAACTGCTTGGATCGAGCCCCTACCGATTATCTTTTTGGATGATTTTTTGCGTACCCTCTTAAAAACATATTTTAAACACATCTAACGGTTCAGATCTTGGTAAAACAATAAAAAAATAGAAGGTCCGCAAATAGGTCCTCAAATAGAGGTCCTCATTAGAAAGTTACTCTCTCTATATATATATAATAGAATTAGTTTCAAATAAGGATGCCCACTTTGGAATAGTAAGAGTGGATTTTTGTGGGCCATTGGATTTGGGAGATCAAAGATTGAGATTGATTACTGTTGGTAGTGGGTGAATAGTGAGATAGTGTACTGTTCATCTGAGATTGAATTCGGGTCTTTAATTTGTAGATTCAATGACCTAAAAAAGTTCACTTTATTATTTCAAAGAGGATGTCCATAATAGAAGGGGAGTGTATATATATCCAAAAATATAATTCTCCTTTTTTAAAAATTATAAAATTACCTATCTTCTGGAAAATATTTTCATTTCTTTATTCATTTCTCTATCCGGTCTCATTCCAACGAATCCCGAGCCCCGATCAAACCCGGTTGACTCCAGTCAAATCTGACTAAACCCGTCTTGGATGATTTCCGACCTCGTCGGAAGTACATAACAGCTGATCGTTCGTCAATCGAAGCTCTCAATTGTTCATACGGACTTCTCGATGTTTCGGGGCCCTTGCCTATAAATAGACCCCCCATCTCCCACCATTTGGACCACCTCCTCCTTCTCTGGTTGTGCTCAGCCTCCGTCCATGCTCCACTCGGACCGAGTCGGATAGAACCACCGAATGTCCCTAGTTCTTCCTCTGTTCCTCCGAGCCTATAAATACTCTACCTTCTCCTTCATTTTGCATAGATACACTTCTCTCACTAAACTAGAGCACCCCTCTCTAGAGTGAGCCCCACTTGGCTGCTCGGTCTGCCTTCGCCACTCGGTCCGACTCATCCGATTCTCTCATTCCTTATATGATTCATCCAGTACTCCTCAACGCAGGAGCTTTCGGTCATTTCGGATACTTGCTGACTTAAGAATTGGAGCGGTCTTCCAGGATCCCGAGATCACATCTAGGGGTACTCTTTGACGCTGTTTGTTCGTCCATCTTAGGTCATCGGCGACGGGAGGACGACACACTTGGACGAATCGGAGTCACCTTCGGATCATCTTTCACTTCTTTCCCGAGTCAATCGGGTTTTTCTTCAACCGGAGCCGCTCTTGCGTGATTGATATTGAGATTTGAATGTATACCTTTGAAAGATTTTAGGTCTAAATCGGATCCGAAATTTTTCAGATGTAACATTAACAAATAACATTATGTGTAATGAAAATATAACCATGTTTAATTTTTAAATTGTTTAAAAAACTATTAAAATAATTAAATACAAGAAAAAAAAAAAGTGAAAATGAAATTTTGATGATTAAACGACTTTTCTTGTTCTTCATTTTTTCTAATAACATGAGATTGGCCAAAATCCTTACTTTCATTTAATAAAGATTACGGTGGGAAATTAACCAACAACCATCAATTTTTTATTTTAAATGATCTACATATTATTGAATTTTAGTGTTTTTTTTTTAGATCTCTATATGTAATTTTAAATGATTCGACTTATAGAGACAATATTCACCACCAACAATCTTTGTTGTCCTAATGCTCAACAGGCGCCTTTATAAAATATTGATATAAAATTCAAATTTATATTGTTATTAGATAATGATAACATTATAATTGTTTAATTTATTAATTCTTTGATGTTGTTTTTAAAAAATCTACATAAAATGTTGACAATTTGTAAAACTAATTTTATTTAAAATTGAACTTATATTGATATAAATTAACCTGATCTTAATATTCACATTCTATCCCAAATGATTTAATTTAACAAGATACCGATAATTAACATTCACACTAATTTTAAGGTTGACATTGGAAGGTTGACAAACACTAGACTAAGGTTGACTGACCAGCAAGGCCTTATATCAGTAATAGGCTCGGATTCCAGCACGTGTCATATTTGCTTGGATTCACGACCGTTGGATCATCCAATTACCCACTTAGTTCAAAATCAACTGTAGTCGCTCGATTCTCTCAATATCTTTTTTGCCCCTCCATTTTGCACTATCAGGACTACGAATCTATGACCAATCAAAATCTCTCGCTATCCGCCTTGTTCGCCGTCGCCGGGACTTTTCGAGCCTTGAATTAGGTTTCCGGTATATCTGACCGGTCACATACCAGGCGTCTTGTGAAGGAACTCTGTGATTGTGTGTGTGAAGAAGGAAGCTGAAAGCTAGGGTTTCTCTTCTTGTTACCTTTTTGAAGGGGTTGAGACTTGAGATCGATGGTTTTTGGATAAGAGGGTTGGGATTCAAATTGGAAGGGATTTCATCACCGGATGGAGGGAGGTAGCGTCTCTAGAGCCTTTTTTCTGGTACTGTTCTTCCTCTTTCAAGATTGCCATGTTACTTTTTTTGTGATTCCATTTTAGGAAAAGAAGATGCGAATCGCGAAGAGAGAGTGTGTTTGTTGGATTGATATGAATTTTCTTGAAGTCTATTGCTTTCTGCCATGAATTCGAGTTCCAAGTGGGAGTTTGAATAATGGGAGTTTGAGGTTTCTCATTCGATATTTGATTTGAGTTTCAGTAATATAGTCGCAGTGTATGTTGGCCTTGTCGCTGGGTGCCTTTTTTTATGGTCCATTTTCATTGCCCGACTTCTTTATGTTGTGAAAGGTTGGGGCATTTAACGGTACTACTAGGAGCCTGCACTTTGAGCAGCTGAAAGTGTGGTCCACAGTTGAAACAAGTATAGAATTTTGAACTTCTGATGTATAGAGGTATGCCTATTTTCAGGACTTGGAGAAAAATCTCATCCTTTTACCTGGTAAAAGGTTTGAAAAAAAGGAAGGACTTGATTGGTGTTGCTTAGCTGTGGAATACAGTGTTATATTTTCATGCTTCCATTAACAGAATCTTGTTTGCTTGAATGTATCGTAGAAATTCTAGATTTGGTTACCTTTTTTTTTTTTTTAATATCTGTTGACTGTTCTTCTATTGAATAGTCATTTTTTACATATCAGGAATACACTGATGGATTGTGATGACGATGATAGTCAATGCCATAATCTTCATTTAGCTGGTGAAGGGAGAACCAAATCTTTGTTGAGGCCGTATGCTTTTCCAAAATTTGATTTTGACGATAGCCTTCCGGGGCATCTAAAATTTGATAGCCTGGTTGAAAGTGAGGTTTTTCTGGGGATCCAAAGTCAAGAAGGAAACCATTGGATTGAAGAATTTTCTAGGGCAAATAATGTAATAGAGTTCAGTTCTAGTGCTACTGAAACTTGTTCTGTTTCTAGAAGAAATGATGTTTGGTCTGAGGCAACATCCACAGAATCTGTGGAAATGCTTCTAAATTCTGTTGGGCAGGAAGAAATGGCCCCTTTAGAAACGTTGGTTGAGGAATCAAGTAATTGCGATGAATTGAGGTGCTTAACAGACCAGATGGAACACAATCATAAGCTAAATGATGGGAAGGATGAATTTGTAACAGACTCAGTTGCCTCTGTAGCCCAGGCTGGGTTTGCGGAAACTTTTTCCGGGTTAGATGTTGGGATGGAACCGCCAACTGAGGTGACATCCCAATTTCAAAATGCAGAGGGAAATTCTGGTCAGTTAGGTCCTGCATGTGATGCATGCACATCTATGACTGGTGTACATTTGTCTGCAAGTGGTGTATATGATGGTAACAGTGAACGAGAGGCTAAATTTTTTCCCAATGATGCTAAATTTCCAGTTGGCAAGCCAATTGGAGAAGATTCATATGATTCCTTTAGTCTAGTAGATAACTTCAACCACAATGCTGGGATCTTGAGCACTTCGGACACTGGAAAACAAGCTAGTACTCTTAGTCTTGAGAGCGCTGGTGGCCTATTGGAAGACATCAGTTATGAAAAAAGCCAAAGGACTTCAAGTATGGAAGCCAAAACCGAAGTTCAGATTTTTGAACCGAATATCGATGACTCTGCTGGCCATCTGGTGCAGAATTCTCCTCAACTGGTGTCAAATGCTGACATTGAGAGCAAGGGGGTTTCTCTTGAAAATAATTCTGATTCTTCTGAGGAATCTAATGGTACAATGGCAAAGGATGAATCTCAGTTACAGGGACTGAAGACAAGTGTCATAAGTGTATCTCACATAAACTCAGAGCAATCTGGGATAGTTTCTGTGGAACTTTTTTCAGTTAACGGAAATATAAATCATCCGTATAGAGGCAGATATCAAGGTTGTGGCCGTGATGATGATCTTGAGCAGCTTGGCTCTCAGTTTAGTAGTGGAGAAACTGCACATACTGGAAGTTCGGCACTGAAAATTGAATCTTCCATCCAGTCAGATCAAAGAAACGATGGCAATCACTTGGAGGATATGCCTGAAAATTCTCTTGAAATAAATAGTAAAGTTTCAGCTAATACTCCCGAGCCATCTTTATTCTCAGGTGAAGAAAGTGAATTTTCTATTGGTAAGACCAGCAGTGACATTAATACTGCAGGATGTGGATCTTCAGACCTGGCTGTCTTGTCGTCTCCTCCTATGCTAATCAGTGGAGGCAAAGCACATGAAATTTTAGAAGCTTGTCATGATGCTTCTGCAGCTGAAAAGGATCTAAGTAATGTTTATGTTCATTGTTCAAGTTTTGTTGAGGGTGGTACAGAACAGTCTGATGCTGACGCCATTGAACATGATTACGCTGTTATAGATAACAAGAATTGCTTTGGGAAGTCGCCTTGTGATGTGAGAAGTGTGGGGACCGAGGATGTCGAAACTGCAACAATTGATCCAACTTTTGGATCTCTTTCTGCATGTGTAAATGCCATAGGTGCTGGAATGGCTGCTCAGGATCTACACCCTGAAGTTGATGTGAAATTGGAATCAGGTATAGCACAACCTCCATTAATGTTAATGTTCTGCTGCTAGGCTTTTTCCCATTAATGTTAGTGTTCTGCTGCTTAGCTTTTTCTGTTTGGTCACTACATGTTTCAATCTGATATGTTTTGCCTGACCCAGAGAACAAGGTCTGTCCTCTTGGGAAGAGCCTTGATAAGGATTCAATGAATTACTTCACAGCAGAAAATGGACAACCTTCTGGAGTAACACCATCTCACATTGATGAAGGACAAGAATTTGCTAGACAGATATCAACTGATGCAACTTTCCCTAGCCTGAAAGTACTTGCTTCAGGGACAAGTGAAGTAGATGCTGCTTCTGAGGCAGACGTCGGTGCGACTGGTGAGGCAGCTGGAGCTATGTTATCTGACATTGTTGAAAAAGCAATACCAACTGAGGCTTATGATGATGCAAGTATGGGCGAACCAGTGGCTGTAGTGGATTGTGACACCTCCAAATGCTTCTCGGAGGAATCTAATGCTCATCCAAGCGATGAAGCAGTGCATAAAGAGGTTGGTACTGGAGGAATGTTGGCTGAAAGGCATGTGTGTGATGATGCATCTGCCCAGCCTTTAGGTATATGTTTCTGTTCATTACAGTGCTATTTACACTTGAGTCTAGTTTTTTTTTATTTTATTTTGTGCTAACATTGCTTTTGCTATTTCCATGTGGAACTTTTTTCTCCTGAAGAGTACAGCACCTTTATATGTCCACATTGTACCTATTAAATATGTTAAATTATGTTATTTTATGTTGGGTACTAATGTAGAATGTGCTTATGAACTACATGTGATTTGTTTGCTTCCTTTCTAGTTTATGACTGTCTTTCTCCTCTTCCTGCTGCTTCCCTGATGAAGAAAGGATGGCTGATTAGAATATGGTTGTTACCTACTGACCTTGAGATTTTTGTCACTTGTGAAATATAGCTTTTTTATATGCAGATTTTATTGTAGAGTATAAAGTGATGATAGGGACCTGATAGGTAATCTGCATAGCATGATATGAGGTTTTGTAGATTCTAGTAGACAATGAGGAAAGGAAGTTGAATTATCAAGCAGGTAGCTTTTCTTGTTGCTGCTTTAGTTGAATGTGGAGTCGTGGTTCTTATTTTTGCAGATCAAAAGGCTGCATGTGATTCTCCTACAATCATTAGCTCAAAAGAGCTTTCGCAGAATGAGAGAGTAAACCTGGAGGAAGCTAGGAAAGTCCAATCTGTAGCTGAGGACCCTGGACGAAAAGATACTGTTATGGACGACAGCAGCTTCACTTTTGAAGTCAATTCATTGCCACATTTACCTGAAAGGATAAATGGGAATAACTGGTCACCATTCCCTTGTAGTGAGATGTGCAATCCATCCATGGTGAGTTGTTCTAGGTGCCTCATTGTCCACTAGGCTGTTTCTCAAGAGATGAATAATGGCCAAGGTTTCTGGGTCAACTTATGCCTTGCCTTACATTTGGAGTCTAGCTCTCAGGTGTCAAATTTCTTGGATGACTATTATTGTCACCCTAGATTTAGGCTCTTTGCTATTATGCCGCACCTTAGATGTTGGGATGCTTGTATTGACAAATTGATATTTTCTGAAGGTCGTAGGGGGAACTCTACCTGCTTCTGCAGCAACTACAACTCCTGGCCGAAGTCGTAAAGGCTCTGGTATAGGATGCAGAACTCCTAGGAATGCTTCTGAACGTAAAAGTAGACGAGGATCTGCTAAAGCAACATCAAAGGAGAACAAGATTAATCAAGTGGAGACAATTCCAAAGAAATCCAAAGTGAAGGAGGATGAGTTTTGTGACTCTCCCATGCGACCAGGTGGTGGTAGCCCAAATGCTAAGTTTGCAGATATGCAACCCTTTGGCCGGACTGAGCTTAATAATACGGCATTTTCTGGTGCTATTGCTATTCCTACATCCAATTTGCCAGATTTAAATTCCTCCACCTTGAATAATTTGGCCATTCAAGCCGCAACATTTCACCAACCTTTCACGGACATGCAACAATTCCAATTGCGAGCTCAGATTCTTGTTTATGGATCTTTGATGTTCGTTTCTTCTCTCTGAATCTTTTTCTACCGACTTCCCCTTGAGTGTTTTTCACACCATGTGTTCATATGCACAAGTTTAGATTATTGATGTAATTACTGTTGTATGTGATATTAAACTGTCACTAAACAGTACCAGCTGTAAAATATGAATCTGCTTGAACGCATTTAAGAGTTTCCTATAGATTTGTTTATGCTTTGATCGGGGTTTTACTGATTTGTTCCTGCAGCCAAGGAACTGCACCTGATGAGCCTTGTATGGTTGCGGCTTTTGGGCCATCTGGTAGCTTCTGATATCTTGCTTTCAATTGTGCTAACATGTTTGGCAAAATGTATGCTTGTTTCTGACAAGTTTGTTGTACTTTTCTCAGATGGAGGAAGGAGTGTGTGGGAACCTGTGTGGCGAGCTGCTGTTGAAAGGGTTCTCAAAAAAAAATCACAATCTAGTAGCCCAGAAACTCCTCAATCACATTGTAAAACACATGATATAACTGCTAAGCAAGTTTCACAACAAAATAGGTTGCCTCCATCACCTGTTAGTCGAGCCCACAACAAGATGGCCTCTGGAACCATTGTAAATCCATCAATGCCTCTTTCTTCACCGGTTTGGACCTTGTCTACTCCATCTCCTGATACTGTGCATGCAAGTGGCTTGCAGAGAGCGTTCATTATGGATTTGCAGCCAGCAGTCTCCACTCTTCACTGTTATCAGACTCCACCTACGAGGAATTTAGCTGCTCCTACCCCCTGGCCATCTCAAGGACTTTATTCTGCTGCCTGCTTTTCTTCCACAAGATCATTGTCTGATTCAAGTACTCTTCTAGCGCCCATGTCCAGGACTGAAACAGTAAAGTTGACCCCAGCAAGAGACCCTTCTGGGCCATCAGCAGCTGGTGTGCTGCTTGCTACTTCCACTCCTTTGGTTCATGCTGGGGTTCCTACGACCTTGTTTGATGGGGCCTCCCCTCTTCCTGAAATAATAAAAGCAACTGTCTCTGGTGAGCAGTATTCTCCTGATGCAAAGCCTAAGCAAAGAAAAAAAGTTCCAGATTCTGGTGTTCTTGGCCAGATCTCTGTGCTTCCAAAGACTCAAACAGAAGTGGTGGTCCCTTCTTCTGTGATACCAACATCCTCAACGGTTGTGGTTTCTGAGACTCGAACTGAACGAGCGGTTGCATCCTCTTTGATGAGGCCAACATCCTCATTGATCACTGACATCACTCCTGCTGTCTTGCCAAGGATCGACATGTGCAAGTCTTCAGTTGATGTGACTCCCACTTCCTCTGCTGAACAGTTTAAAGAGGTTGATTCGGATACAGGAAATACGGTTACGTCATCAGAAGAGATATTGAGTAAAGTTGCAGAGGCCAGGCTGCAGGCAGAGAAAGCTGCTTCTCTTGCTGCAGATGCTGTAAGCCACAGTCAAGGTGTGTGGACTCAATTGGCCAGGCAGAGAGAAGCCGGGTTGAATTCTGAAGTTGAAGCTAAGTTAGCTTCTGCTGCTGTTGCAATTGCAGCCGCAGCATCAGTTGCAACGGCAGCAGCTGCTGCTGCTGAGATTGCATCCAATGCTGCCCTGCAAGCAAAACTGATGGCAGGCGAAGCATTGATTTCTCTCAATACTACCAACCCAGCTCAAGGTGGTGGAGTTCCATTTGTTGAGGCGCACAATATGGGAAAAGCCACTCCGGCTTCTATTCTAAAAGCTGATGTGGGATGCACAGAATCCACTTCGATTCTTGTTGCTGCAAAAGAAGCAGCAAAGAGAAGGTTAGAGGCTGCTTCAGCTGCTTCAAAACAAGCTGAGAACCTGGATGCTATTGTCAAAGCTGCAGAACTCGCGGCAGAAGCAGTATCTCAGGCAGGAAAAATTGTTGCTATGGGTGATCCTTTGCTATTGAATGAATTGATGAGGACTGGACCAGACCACCATAGGAAATTGCCTCCAGCCTTTCCTGAGATAGCTGTGGATATTAATAAAAGAGGAGAAACTACTGCGAGAAATGATGAGGATACTGTGTCTGGAAATGATATGGCGTATGAGCAAGGTGTGAACTCAGTAACTCATGGAAATGCAACTCCTGCAAGACAGAGCTCCAATGACACGTTGAACTACAGTTTTAGACTTGTAGATGGCTGTGAGCCAGCCATTCCTGTTCAAGAACAGGATTTGGAAAAACTCAAAGCTGCAGAAGCACCCAGATCAAATGAGATGCTTCCTCAAGTGGAGAGTGAGCCAATCAATTGTGCTTTTCAGAATGAGGATGATGATAAAATGGACATGTTGCATGAGAATACCATCAAGCCAGGTTGCCGTGTTGAGGTTAGTACGTCCTAAGTTGAATTCTCTTCAATTTCTTCTTTTGTGCGTACATTTCTCTACCTACATCTGTAGTAACATTCTGCTTTTAATTTTTAGGTTTTAAAAGATGGTGATGACTCTAAGTCAGGCTGGTTTACTGCCAGAGCACTGACATTAGATGATGGAAAAGCTCTGGTGTCTTTTGAAGATCTTCTGGCAGAGGATGGTATTCTCTTTCTTCCCTTCTGCAGATTACTTTTCTGTTAAAGAGTTGTCTTATTGCACACAAAATTTTGTGTTCCAACTCATGAGCAAGAATACTAGGATTGCTTCCTTCAAGCCTGGATTCCACCCAAATAGCTTCTATATTCTCTGCCCAAGCTAAAGTGCTCCCCTGTTTTATTGCATTAGTTCATCTGTAGTGATCGTAGACCAGTTAATAGAGCTCTGAAAGCCACAAAGGGATTTGCCTCTATGCCCTCAGATCATGCCCCAAAATCAAGTTGGGTCAGGAGGGTTCCCTGTAGAAATCCGAATCCCATCAATATTGATGCTGACCAAACTGTGCACCAGTTTTTGCCTAACCACAAAGCGTTTCCGGGGAGAGAGGTGGGTTTCAGGGAAGGTAGTTCGATGTCATCAGTAAGATTATTCATGGGATAAAATTTGATAACCTATTGACTGCACCTCTTCCTTCATAACTTCATTATTTCTTGTTTTCCAAGTTACCCAACATGTTACCAAAGAAATGATATGGTCATATTGGATCCATTAGGATGCTATCTGGAATGGCACTGCTGCGAGTACAAATGGTTTTGCATTCTGAGTCTTTTATGTTTGTTTTGTTCCATTGACTCTTTGACCAGTATTGAGACAGTAGTGCATAGCTTTCATTCACTATTTGTGACTTGGGGCTTTACATGATCCCTTCATATTCTCCTGACAAGCCTAAGTCTTGTTTGATCAAGAAAGAAACAGAAAATTTGCCGCCTATTTCCCCATCCTTTATTTCTCTTCCCTTGGGCTTTTCCTTAATTTTCTTTCTTTTGGACAAAAAGCGGTGAGGACAGATTTGACATGTTTTCATGGCCATTACATCCCTCCACTTGATACCTTCAGAAAGAGGTCAAACTGCATCCG